>JAMKCH010001729.1:0-79464 GCA_023653785.1 Ophioderma brevispina
CAAACCCAGTGGCGTACCGAGGCAGTCGATCCAGAGGGGGCAAATTTGCAAGTCGTCCCGCCAGAGGGAGCAAAATTCGTAAATCGTCCCGGTGAATTGCTCCAATTAAGTCTGAATTGGACAAAATGCGCGCGTAGCGCGCGAAAATTGCGATATTTACCTTAATTTTGCCCAAATTTGAACCGAAATTGGTTGAAATTCCCCGAAGAAGATGGATAAAAATGCATATTTTGGCCCATATCGTCCCTGTTTTTCGAGCCAGAGGGGAAACTTTCGCCCACCCCCCGCCCCCGGTCGGTACGCCACTGCACAAACCACATTAAACATCTAGTAGCTGACTCAGAGATTTTCCGAGGATGTCGCCCTCAATTTTCTAAAAAGAAATCGTTTCATCTCATACTGTGGAATTGAGCAGTTTAGGTGACTATCTTTAATTCGAATTAACTATTTTCACAAATATCTTGGAAGCACCACACGCGTGTGACCCAATTGACTTTTTTACTCCTGGTTACCTAAGGAATAATTTGAGCTATATTCTATTAGATTGAGAGCAGAGTCCTTTAACCTCGTTACCCCTCTCTTAAGCCACAACGCAGCAGCGGTCTCCGGCAGACATTCATATTTGCAAAAAGTTATATTTTTCTATGAATTTTCCCCCGTGTTCAGATATTGATACCTCGTTCGTTGACCAAACCCTTCTGGGCTGATGCTCTATATATCAAGAAAAACAATTACAAAAGGTTTAAGTGCAATTTCAAAACCGGCACCTTTTTCATTAAACGTTCACTCTGGGACAATTGACGCAAATGGAGTATCAAAATATACAGAACAGAATTGGACTTCGTTTTTGAAAGGTTTGAAAAGTTTGAAAGGTGAATGCACAGGTTTTAAATTGGTCTCCATAAAGGCCAGGCATAGAGGATAAACCACATAAACAGTATGGTTTATTACGTTATAAGGTTTCCGAATTCATAGGTGTGTCAGAAAGAAGTGGAAGACCTTACGGAAACACCAGTTTCTTTTTATGACATGTTTACGCACTAGAAAACACCTAGTCAACTAAGTACCGACAGGAAAACATGGAGTTACATTATGACAACAAAAAAGGTCATTTTATACGCATGCCTCGCTATTATTATGCATAAACATCCTTATTCCCATGTTGAGTTTGTTGTGTTTTTTATGCTTGTTGCCTTTATTTATATATGTTTTTTTCTTTGTAAAGCGCTGTGTTCTTGTAAAGCGCTTATAAATGCTTGTATAGATAGATAGCTAGATAGATCGCCTAGATAGATCGATGCTAGATAGATATTAAGATAGATAGATAGATAGCATAATATATAGATAGATAGCTAGATAGATAGCTAATGCTATGAACTTTTCAATTTACTTTTTGATGCAGGGCAAGTTTTGAAATAACAATCACAGGCCCAAAATTTAACCTTTTAGAAAATGGCATTTTTGAAATCAATTTTAAATAAGTGTAGAATTGTACTGTCATCAAGTATAAGTTTTTTTGGACATTAGATTTTCCTAAAATGCAATGCCCCACGTGCCGACTGATTAAACTTTCACCATAATAAGGAACATAGTATTTTCCATCACCATAATCATCACCACTATTAATTATTGCATTCACCATAATGAATGCATTTACTACTACTAAATGCATGTACCATTACTACATCATACTCTCACATATAATAAAAAAATCTTGTTACTCAGTATTAATAAAGACTTTCACTGGTATTAAACTGTTTTTAATATATTCATTTCAATGCAGTTGAACATTTACATTTTCTGTAATATTCGGTAGTCATATTAACATATACGACATCATGAAGTATAACAATATATTCAATATACTCTATGCAGGCCTACAGCTATTGAAGACGATAAACTTTCATGTTTTTTCGCAAACAGTGGAGGTCGTTTTCTCTAATAGCTTGATCTTCCTATTTAAATACGTCTTATTGATTATACTTATTATATATTTATATCTACTGCCACTTAACCGTCATATCTATTGGCCACTTACCAGCCATATCTATTGCCACTACCTGCCATATCTATTGCCACTTACCGCCAAATCGATTGCCACTTACCGCCATATCTATTGCCACTTACCGCCACATCTTTTGACACTTACCGGGACCTTTTAAGATTCTCGAACCGCATCACGATTATTCCCACACTTTCTATAGAGAATGCGATTATTTTTATAAAAAACTCTAATCGCATCAAATAACGAGAACCCGCAACTGGAAGATATTTGATGGTTATCAAATTTTGTGCGATTGGATAGAAGTTTCATATATTTTTTTTTAAACCGGGTTTTCTGAGGAAAAATTAGCCTAAGTAAAATTATGTGAATTTTAGATCATGCAATCTACGCAGTGTTTTAAATCTTAGCCGCAATGCTCAATGGATTCCGGTTGATGGAAATTAATTATATTTATGAAGAACAGATCAACATCTTCCCCAATTTAAATTAACAATAAAGACACACTTTTTAATGTGCTTAATTGCGCCACGTATCGCCTTGCGGGGCGCTCAAGGTGCAATTGCCAGTTGAATAATACGGCTTGCCCATCGGAAATCGTCACAATATTTTCGCTTCACCGAGTCAGCCGGGGTTTTCAGATGGCAAAGGCGCACATATATCATTCACTTACTACAGCTACCTAATTGTCGTTTGGGTCAACTTTGAGATCCCCCTTTAAGTTCAATTGCAAGCGCCTCGATTAATTACGTTGTACTTCATAGTTTAAAAGCAGTATAGATCATCGTAACTCTGCGTTTGATGTACTCTGCGTTTTTAGTAATTCATACCTTAAACAGCTTGTGCCTCTCTGACGAGTTTTTATATTGAAAACAACATGTTCAAATTTTTTCATTGGATGATGTAAGTAGTTTGTGGTGTTAACCTATACCGGTATGTCACGATTCGTGGTGTTAAGTTCCCATCCCACCGGTCGACGCGTCACAAATTATGAGCTTTTAAAACCCCTTCCAACCCAGATATCATTACAACGTTGGGACAATGTTTGGCCCACCATCACACGCGATGGTGGGCCAATGTCGACAAGTGACGTCGGGCCAAAGTCATTTTGTCCTTCGGCCCAACGATGGACATTCGTCCCGTATTTTGACCGTTGGACCAATGATTTGGCCAGCATTGGGCCACCGTTATCCAACCATAATAAAACGATTGTTTTGGCCATGTTATAAAATCACTAATTGGGCTCCATGAATAAAAAGAACATTTCCCTATGGTTTTTCACACACTACACCAGTATAGTTCATATCTTATTTTGGTATATTATTATATAGTAACTAAAAATCGACTTACCGCCTTGACCGGGAATTCGAACCAGGACCTTTGTATTAGAAGACTGACGACTATCCAATTGGGCTAACTTGTCCTGCTTGATACAAAGGACCACCCCCAAATAGTAATATATCAATTGTAAAAAGCTTCAACAGTATAAACAACACACACTAAGTCAGACTAATAGACGCAATAAAAAGTCAGAGGAAATACGTCACAGAGCTTCACAGAGGTGAACAAACCCCGAAAAGCTCAAGAATCCTGTATCACGGTGGAAAAACAAAGTGCACAAAATCGAAAATTATAGTCACTGCAAATGCCATATGTGTTATTTTACCCCAATGTTGCTAAGGCTAGGAGGCCCTATTTTTGCTGAAAGCTCTGTCCCGTTTGCTAGAGGCCTACTAATTTCCTTTATTATTAGGCCTACTTAGAATATTTAGCTAATTATAGTCTGTGCCGGGACAACATCTATGCGACAACGTTGGCCTGCCGAACAGAAAACGACCATTTTCCCCCCACGATTTTCCCCAACTTCACCCCCCCGATGGGGGCTTACCAACCCTAAAACGACCATTCACTTCACCATTTCCCCAACATCGGCCCAACGTTGGCCTGCGTTGAACAAAAAACGACCGGTTCCCCCACATTTTCCCAACGTCTCTCTCTCCCTGATCACACGTTGCATTGTCTGAACCATCCACGACCATTTCTCCTTCCCCACTGATTTTCACCAACGTCGTCTTGATGTTGGTTTGCCGACCATCACACGACATTTTCCCCCCTGTTTTCCCAACGTCGGCTGTCGTTGGTTTGCCGACCATCTCACGACCAATTTCCCCACCGTTTCCCAACGTCGGGCTGACGTTGGTTTGCTGACCATCAAACGACCATTTTCTCCACCGTTTTCCCACGTCAGGCTTAACGTTGGTTTGCCGACCATTCTACCGACCACATTTCCATTTCCCCACCGTTGTCCCAACGTCGGGCTGATGTTGGTTTGCCGACCGCGACGCGTGACTGACGTCGGCCCGACGTCAGTTTGCAATCTGAGTAAGTGCGTTCGGAGATCAATACAGCGCCACTATGAGGTGACTCACCGTACTTAGATGATCCTGTAACACGGGGCCGTTTTCCATAAGCGATTTTAAGCTTAAAATCGCCGTAATTTAAAGATTTTTAAAAACTCATTTGTGGAAACAGAAGCTTTGAAACACGAAAAATATCAACATCGTTTTTTAAAGACGCTAACTTGAGTTATAAAAGGCCCTATTGTGGCTTAATGGTTGAGTTCACACACAAAGTGTATCATGGCTTTCCGTAGCGTTTGGGGAGTTGACACCCACTGGACGAGAATGATATGCGCCATTGCTGTTGTCAAATTGGACAGTGCAATGAACTGTGCACTGAAGAAACACAACACTCAAAACACTTCTTAAACTAGCCCTGCACCGTAGTGTTAAATTCCGATGCATTTTGGTGGAGTTAAATTGATTTAACTTTAAATTCATTCTGGAATTGCGTTTTTTTACTATGCGTTATGTTTATCTCTTCTATAAACGATTGCAGCTTAAAACCGCCTAAACACCTTTTTGGAAATACGGGCCAAGTTGTGGAAGAAACTATATAGCTATGCTATGACCACCTGTGAGTTTTACAACCCATCAATGGAGAAATATTGGGCAATCATGCACTATCAATGGGTATTTGAGTCCAGAGTGCAGATTATGCTTGAAGTCAGTTCGCGATAGCGTGTGCGTGCCATTAAACTGGATTTTATCGTGACATACGATCGTTTATAAGTGCCCATGGTTTTTTAAAGGCCTGTAATTTTTGGTGAAAGTGCTTACTACACTAGGAATCTTGTACACTCCTCTATCTATATCGGGTATTTCATTATGTTATATTGTAGATCGCCATTTGAAGACGGTTTGAACCCGCGATGTAATCCTTGTTGAGAGCACAAACTCCATTTTCGGGTAATTCTTAAAATCAGGTTACTTTACTTAAAATGTTCAAGCTACCCAGCCGCATAAAATATCAGCATGCCATTGGATACGATGAGGCAAAACTTATTAAAGACGTAAAGGTCTTTTTTCGAAAACATGATGGAGCAGCAATTCGATACATGCAATTAAAGTTTAGTATTCGATCATGCACCCTTTGAGTGCGATGCTTTAATCTTCAAAGTTACTATATCATTGACTTTGGGGAAACCTAGCCCTAAAAATTCAGGTTTTAGTGCATAAGACAGTCAATGTAATCCATCTCGAACTTGGGAGGACCGGTAGCCCTCTGGTTAGCGTACCTACCTTTAGTGCTCGCGATGGATAATTTTCCCTCATAACATTAAACTTGTTCCGTTATCCACATCCGTTGCCCCCACATATCTCCTATATTGCGTTGTGCCAATTATAGTAGATTTTTTTATCCTGTAGGTTCATTAAAAGTTTTTGGGGCGTGTCGACGATTCCATTCTTCTGAGAGGCTGTATACTTTAATACCCATTCACTACAATAGAAATTCGATGTCACGGATTACCGGATATAAAATAAGGCCATAATTAAAAAAGTAACTTTCTCACTAAGAAAATATTACAAAGCAATGCACTGAATGCATAACATACATAACATAAAATGTATTATTTTAGCTGTTATCCGTTTTGATACAAACCAAGGCCAAAATTAAATAATTCTGTACATGGAAAAGATTATGAAAGGGGGGTTACATCGGGAAGTCTTTTCTAAATTCCAAACACCAAAACTTGAACCAAACTTGAAGCATTAACATGAGAAGGAAAACGATATAATAGTTATTATTACTCACAAATTGAAAGTTCTTTTACGTCATAAAGGAATACTAGAAAAATCTGATAGTTTAAATTTATTCATCTGTTACCAGAAATAGTTTACAGTTTGGTCCAATCAGTTAAAAAGTAGCTTAGAGTCATAACAGACTACAATATTTACGTGGCTTTTTTTTAAAAAAATTCCTCCTCTTCACCCCGCCTCGATGTTTCGTGAAACTTTATCCGTTCTTGATGACACCCAAACAAAGGAATCGATAGGTGTCTCTCACTTTACGACAATCTATCAATTGAATCTGTGTGAAGCCTTTACCCCCCATAAGGGGTCGATACAAAAGATGTTAATGTAAAAAGGGTTTAAAGAATCGCTATGTTGAACAAAGTTGAGCATTTCCATCGTAACACGACTTTTAGTTTTTATCTCAACAACATCCCCCCAAATGACTTCTCACCGTCGACAATATGCGTGTTACTGACAGGAAAAAAAATCAGACTATCACAGATTAGCGAGACCTTTAAATGAGCAGAAACATTTCGTATTGCCGTGCATTGTTATAAAATAAAGGTAAGTTATTAGACCTCTCTTGCTACAATAGTCATGCCTGCAAGAGTTTTCGGGTCTGAAATCAGGACGGCATAAGCTATAGAAAATACGTGTGGCATGCGTGCTCTTTAGTAATATACACCTGTCATTAGCTATCGTGGCGTGATGCTTAATCTCTATTAGTAAGATCAAGTTATTAAAACGATTGATGAGATTGATGGTTGACTCTACTTCGCCTCCAAAAATGTACATGGGTTTCCATTACCCCAGACGGTGACGATAAGCAGATCTCCGTCCAATGAGCTACTGGGACTATTCAAGCAGTTATGTAGCCAGGGCTATAGGCAATTCTGATGTAGTTCTTGTCTAAAGGTGGAATCAAAATATTTTGGAAAGTGCTCTTAAAGAAGATTAAAAGCGGTGTAAGGCGGATAAGATAGGTGCCATTCGTTATTGCGAAGGGTCCTTATCCGAAGGGTCACTGTTCCGAAAAGTAAACGAGGTCATTAATCCGAAGTAGGTTGTTTTTCGAAGGGTCTTATTCCGAAAAGAACATGCGGAGTCAATAATTTGAAGGTCACTATCCGAAAAAAAAAACACTGTTGCCCATAAAGTGGAATAAAATATTGTTAACAGTTGATGGAATGATTTTTACCGTGTGAGTTATTTATGAATTATCTATAAGGGTGTATATCGCCACCTTACTTGAACGATCAGTCTCTTCCGAACACGAACTTAGTCCACAATTATGGTAGATTTCAAAGTAAATGAGACCTCATTTAAAAGTTTTAGGTATGTCCATTCAACGTGGAGGTACATAAGAGAGAATTTTTTGGATGGCCACAGGTTGTTAAAACCTTTGTGGGTACTCTCCAATGTGTAGTAAGTAGCTATAAATGTGACTAAAATTACATTAGTTCAATCTAAGATAGCTTGGATGTTTCATGAAGTTATCAGGATGAAACACCAGCAATTATTTCATGAAACGTTGTTATTTGCACATAACTTACCTTTGAAAACTGCAAAATATCAATTCTATCAGAGCATGGAGAAATAATACACTTCTTTATCTTTTCACATAACACACCTAAGTTTTTCTTTGGGCAGACAAACATAGGCAACCTTGTATTAGAGTTAGCGGAAAAGCGGAGGAAAGCGGATTTGACATCCGCCAACAATTGGTAAGTCCCTCTATCATAACCGACCATTGTAGAAACTGAATGCATCAGTTCCAGTACAGTGGTTCTGTACAGTAGTAACTTTGTACCATGCGTGGGCACATGTTTTGTAATGGCAAACAACGGCCTAGTTCTCCGCATGGCCGGGGATGACCCTATATCAATATATCACCCCATCGAAATAGGCATGGAGTCTCACTTAATCTGACATCTTACTATAACCCTTACGAACTGTGCTCTTAGCCTGATTGAAAGGGCAAAAAGGGGTTATTTGGACAGTAGTATTTAAATGTTTTTGTTTTTACCATTTTTTCACATCAGTCAGTTTACAGATAACACAAATTTTGGGTTGATTTCCATGCACGACATGTTCAATAGGACTGTTGTAAACGTCAATCAGTCACTAATATCGCGTATGACCACCCTGGCGTGAATCGTTGACTAAAGACGAGCGGAATTACTGGTCCACAGGTTGTTTATGATGTCAAAATGGCAAGAAGAGCGGCCCACTCACGGTAAGGAGCCTGAGCTAACTCTCTGTAGAGTTTGAGGAAAAGATGGGTCCCGGTCATTGTTGCCGCCTAAGGCATCCAGGCATGCTCGATAGAGCTTCATTATAGGGGAGAAGCAGGTCATGTATCTGCTCCACCCCTTGCAGTAGCCTGTGCGGCGTGGCCGATGTTTGTCTTGCCAGCCGAAAAATTGTGCAATTTCTCAAAAACAGAAATCATGATGAAATCACCTTCTCTAAAAGCGAAAGATATAGTCTCACGGTCGTGGATTTATATTGAAAAGTATGTACAATTTATGTTCGTTCTTTTACACACGTAGACGTGCAGGCTCATGACATTTCTTGGAACATACTCTTTTATATTCGGGGTAGTGTCCGCAGTCGGCCTTTATCTAATAAAAACCGTATTATTGTCTCCGCATTGTAGCATCATCGTTTTTTAAAGGGGCATGTTGTCAAACAAAGGGCAAGTTTGTGCCTATACCGAATATTATAGTTGACGGTGTGAGTGCATTTACAAAGAATGTTACTGTCAATCCGAAGGCCCTCTTCTCTTTAACTCTTTCATGTCTTCTTGAGGTGAACATCTATAATGAAAGAGTTTATTCAAATTAAAGTTTTTGTGTACTTTAAAAGAGGGTTTATGGAGATGATAACGGTCAGTCATTCTCTCTCTGCCTCCTTTTTTGCCTCGCTATCTCTGGCATCTAAAGTTACGTGAGAGTTTTAGTGTTCTGTGGAAATATTTAAAATCGACTGCAATCATTGGGGTCATAGATTATGTTAATATTTGGAGCTTATATTTGGAGACTTACATTTAATCTCAACAGTATATTAGCAAGTCTACTAGCAGGTATAGGATACATTCACATTGGATAATACTGTCATCAACGGTTTGTCGAATTTGTAATCAGGTTTTTTTTTAGGAATCCTTCCACGTGAGGGATATGTAAATTGATTGTGATCGGGTAACCCATCTAGAACTTTTTTCAGACGGTGTTAAGAACTCTCAGAGTCTCCCATGACAGTTGTCCAGTTGCACGTTAACATTAAGATAAACCGTGGACCTGTAGAAAAGGCACTGAATTCCAATGGCTACTTGTGATGATACGAATAATTGGTTTCAGCTGAGTGCTAAAACGCTGAAATCTCTATACAAGGATTGGAAACCTGGGCCAGTGCCATTGAACTCTAAACATGGATAGCGGTTTCTTTTTGGGAGTTTTTCGCCGATTGAATTATCAACGGAAGTGCTTGTCGCCTGCATATGGGCGGGAAACAATGAACACACTGCTGATGCACATTATTCCACAAAGATGTTCTATGGTTAGCAATTACCGTAACTTTGACAATAAGTGAAGCCACCTTGTTGCAGGTCAAAATGCAACTTCCTGTTGTTTCAATCGGGACGTCAACTGTGCGGCAGCCCGCACTATCCATGTGTAGAGGGTCAATGACTCCGTTCTTTGCAAAATCACTGACGGGCATATTGGTAATCCAAAAAGAGCCCAAGCAAGGTGGTTAAGAGCCGGTCATTTACACCAAGTGTGTTGCATTGAAATGTGGATAAGCAAACTAACAGTTCAAGTCAATTCAGTGAGCTCAATGTAGTTGAAGTTGTGCACATATTGAATGGCCTGTCCCTAAAACGGGCATTCGAGATACAATTCTGTTAAACAGGTTGTCCCTGGAATGCGATTGTACTGGTAAGACCAAGAGTCCGCGGTTGATGCACTGATCTACCCCATATAGCAAACTGACGTCGGGCCGACTTAGTGATACGGCGGCGCCGTCGCGGTTGGCAAGCCAACGTCGAGCCGACGTTGGGAAACCAGTGGTGGAATGGTCGTTAGATGGTCGACAACCAAACGTCAAGCCGACGTTGGAAAAGGGTGGGGAAAATGGTTGTTTGATGTAGTCGGCAAACCCAACTCAAACCCAAGTTGGGGGAAAAGAAGGAAAACGGTGGGGAAATTCGTCGGTAGATGGTCGGCAAACAACGTCACTCCGGACGTTGGGAAAACAGTGGGTGGAAATGGTCGTTTGATGGTCGGTTTTAAACCAACATCAAGCAACAGTTGGGGGGAAAAAACGGTGGGGAAAATAGTCGTTTGATGGTCGGCAGACCAACGTTGGGCCGATGTTGAGAAATGGTGGGGAAGGGAAATGGTTCTTCGCTTTTGTTGGGCAGGCCAACGTTGGGCTGATGTGGGGGAAGGTGGAGTGGAGGTGAATGGTCGTTTTATGGTTGGGTAAGCCAACGTCGGTGGTGAAAGTTGGGAAAATGGAGGGGAACTGGTCGCTTTGTGGTCGGCAGGTCAACGTTGGGGCCGGGCAATATGTGTCCCCGCTGAAACTAATTAGCTAAAATGTCTAAGTTAGGCCTAAGTAAATAAAGGAAATTAGTAGGCCTATAACTGAACGGGACAGGGCTTCAGCAAAAATATGGGCTATGCTTAGCAACATGTGCGTAAAAATAAAACAATATGCTATTTGCAATGACTATAAATTTTTTCGATTTTGTTCGCACTTTGTTTTCACCGTGATACGGAGATTCTGAGCTTTCTGTTTTTTTTTCACGTATTTCACCCATATTTTATGAGTTTTAGTCTTACTAATGTTCCATTATTACTGTTGAAGCTTTTACATTGATATAATATTTTGCCCTATGTTATCAAGAGGATAAGTTAGCTCATTGGTCAAGATTAAGGTCAATTTTCAGTTATTCTATAACAATGTGGCTAAAGATAGAACTATACCGGTGTTTTAAATAAGAAAAACCCATAGGGAATGATTCTTTTTTTTCATCAACACAGCCCACTTAGTTGATTTTATAACACAGCGGCAAAACACTCGTTTTTATTATGGTTGGGATAACGTTGGGCCAAAACATTGGCCCACGTCAAAATACCGACGCATTGCCATCGTTGGACGACGGATAAAAATGGACGTTGGGCCACGTAAGTTTTCGTTGTTTGTTGTCGGCATAAAGTTGGCCAAATGTTGTGCCAACGTCATCCAAAAAAATGAGGTGGTTGCCACCTTTGGGCATGGCGGACATTTTGACATCCGGTCATAGTCTTATGTTGACCCAACGTAGTTGATGCCGTGGCCCACGTTGGGCCAACGGTCTTGGTTTGCTATAAAATACGTTGTGGGAGCAATCCATGTATAGAGATCAGTGGCTCTTCTAAAAAACAAAATGATACGTTCCCAGCCACGAGAACACAGTAGGACAGTTGGGGTTTGGGACACTCAGGCACCGGATATTGTAGGCCATCGAGAAGCACCTTCGCTTCCTCCTCGTGAACTAGCCCGACTCAATATGTAGATCACATAGAAGGGCGATTGGTGCTTCTAGATGGACTTAAAAATCGTATGAAGTTGATTCTTGGGATGTGGAATAAAGTAAGAGTTGTATCTGGTGTCGGTAGAATATGAAGAAGGGGATCACAAGGAAAAAACAGAATCAACAAACAGTCTTTAAAAGGTGGTCAAAACCATGTTGAAGTAAAGGGCTCCAAAGTCTCCTCTTAGGAAACTATAATTATTGAACACTCCCTTCAAGACCTTTATTTCGTCACCCATAATTTTTTCGTGCTGTTTGTTGCTGCTTTGTGCACATTAATCCAATAATAATAAGTGTCTGCTTCAGTTGATAAAAGAACAAAACATACAAACAACAAAGGAAAGAAGGTTTTTGTTTTTATTTGAGCCAGAAAATATAGGGTGACCCCCATTATACATGTAGTTAGACGTTGGCAATATTTGATATGTAATGGTTGTCACCGGAACAAGTCCAACGTTTAACTTGGTTCAACCAACGTGGTTTTCTGTATGCGGCAGTGCGATCACGTTTGGGTGCATGTATTGTTGAAAATGAATTCGAGTTGTATTTGGGCCACAAGCCAAACTGTGATAACCACGGTGAATTGCTATAATTGACAGTATCAAAAACAATCTAGATGAAAGAGTACACAAAACTATAAGATAATAATATTTTTTTGTTCTTTTAAGGCCACAAATTAGATTGTATTGCTTTTTATTCCAAACACTTCTTGGTATCGATCACAATTGTATTTTGTCTTGACAATTCATGAACGTCTTTACCATTTAGTCATTAAGAAAGAACGGAAGGAAAACTCTATACCAAAAGCGCTTCAGGGCACTACAAGTAGTTCACAGAATTCCGTGAAGGTGGTTAGACATATCACAACCAAACAAACAATAAAATTTACAACACTAAAATTTAAGCAAGCAAAGAAACAATCATATCTTGATATCAAACTAAAAAGTACGAGTTTTGGATTACATTTCCAAGTTTAAATTACCAATTTAAGCCGAAGTGCCTAAGGCCTGTCCGCGACCAACAAAATGGTGTTCTTTATTAGATCAGCATGTTCCAGGTCCAGTGTCTTGTATCAGAATATCACTTCATGCTTAAAAGCATGCTGTACTGGTAACCAAATTTGCAATCTACTCATTGGAATACCTAAGCTTATTTTTTAATATATCAACGCATACCATATTGATCACTTGTAACATCTACACTTTAGGTACGGATTATACCATTTCCAGCTAAATACTCAACACATTTAAACTTTGTAAGGAGAGTCATCTTCGGTGGAGGACAACAGATATCAAAGTAATTAAGGGCGGGTTGTAGATGCCACGTGATTACGTGTACTTGTCGTGTCGTTGAAACCAGGAAGGAAATTTTATTCGACGATCCATGAAAAATCTATGAATTATACAAGTAGAACACGCCTGAGAGATCCTGGCTGATTAATCGATTGGCTGGGAAAAAAAGAAAGAATGAACAGCTATACTATACCGCAATGCAGTTCATTCAGTGTCATGCTGCCCGCAACCTTCGGAATAATATCGTTTGTGTATGGCAATAAGGTGTGCAAATAACAGCGATTTTCTTATTTGATCCTGTTGAACAAAGTTCAGCAGTACAGTTGATGACGTCACGAAGGGCCTCTTATAAATCTAAACTGTACTGTGATTGTCGCATATGCTCCAAGGGCTGTGTACCGTCAGTTTCATACAAGAGATGGTTAAGCAGGCCCTACAAATCCACGGGACCGCGCGGGAACTCGCCGCCGGTCCCAGAAAAATTTTCACAGACGCAGAAAATATTTAAGCCCTCAACAAATCCTCGGGATAAATTTTGGAAAAATAGCGTCCAAAACAAGATTATATTCCAGAAAAATGATCAGGTTTTATGATCAACGTCATATTGGAAAGTTTTTGAAAAATTGTCCCTCAACCCCAAGCGTACCACGCTCATTTGCGTAAGGCGGCAAGTCCTGATCAAATTGGTAGAAGTTGTGGTTTTAATAAGAAAAACATCGGGAAAAACAACAGTCAGGCTTCAGTATAATATTACAATTTGTTTTCCTTTCATTGACAGCAGCAAACTTCACAAATAAAGTGACTGATAAATCACCCCCAGATCAGCCCGTCCCGCTATCATATGAATATAAACATTTGCGAACTGCCTACTTTCAGCATATATGGGTCTGACAGGTTGGCCTTTTTTTCATTTTCAAAAGTAGAACAGAAATGCAGGTATCATATCATCCCTCCTCGCTATCTGCTTCAACAAGTGTTAAAAACAGACTTGATCATTAAT
The DNA here is from genome assembly GCA_023653785.1 of Ophioderma brevispina. Classification (NCBI taxonomy): domain Eukaryota; kingdom Metazoa; phylum Echinodermata; class Ophiuroidea; order Amphilepidida; family Ophiodermatidae; genus Ophioderma; species Ophioderma brevispina. The sequence goes on from JAMKCH010001729.1 coordinate 14,012, forward strand.
CGACAATGCCAAACAGGCCTATAATCTTACTTCAAATAAGTTTCTTTTGGCGGTCCATTCGCGACCCAGTCGCTCAGAATTAATTATTGTTCATCTTAACCCTTGAAGTGAGTTCAGCTTGAAATCATTCAAAGTTTTCCCTTCAAAATGATGAACTTTCCAAACATCCATTTGTTTTAAAATATAAAAAACATATTGAGCATTTATTTACCAAATTCTTATCTTAATCATGTTTAGGTGCATAGGTGTATTTTTTAAAACGTAAAAAGATCCATGAAACTGAAATCAGTACCTTCATGGTGAAATGTGCACTCAAAAGAGTTAAAATGGTACCTACTTTAGCCTTTAATCAATAATGCATAATCCCCACTTGACCTGAATTTCACCTCCAGGGCTGTGGCCAGCTGTGGCTTACCCCTTGGACTATTCCACGGCTGATACTAGGGTGTATTTTTTAGAAAGCATCTGGTAGGGAGGGATTGTTAAATTTGTTTATTTTTTTATTTTATTTATGGGAGGGGAGGGGGATCTGGGAAACAAGTTTACAATGTTTGATTTTTTAACAATATATTTTGTGGACAATGATTTTTTAAAAAAAAAAAAAACCAGAAGACCATTGTAGTTTTCTTTGGTCTTGTTTTGCCAATTTAATTAAAAGAAAACTAATATTGTCATTTTTAAACAATAAACTTACACTTTTAAAATGTTATCAACTTTAAGTCTTTGATATGACAATTAAATTGACTGAATCTTTACCTTATGTATACCCTTTTTTGGTAGTCTAATCTTTCCAACGAATTTTTCAAACTACAGCATTGAATCATGGCATTATTAATAGAAAAAGATTTCTATATTTGTGAAATTATGGCCTCAATTTACCCAATAAAGTTTCAAAAACGGACTCAGTTGCCCCAGAGAGCATCAAAATACCCTTGGCTTGACCCCGGCCGTAAGGACGTCGCGCTCCGCGCACATATTTGACAGACAAATTGTTTCCATTACTATTAACGGTCCAGAAAGACCGAAATTTTTTGTATATGGCCTGGCGTTAAGGTCTCATTTAATGGCTTGCTTATGTTCAAGGCAGATACTATGTAAAAGCATTCTGACAGCAGTTTTACCAAGCTTGTACAAAAATCAAAAATAATATGCATGCACGATAACAACTCAGACATGGCCATGAAACCAAAGTGTCTGCTTAACCAAGCATAACCTCGCTTCTTCACTTTTACTATATTAGTTAACATCGTCATTAGATTCTGATCACTTGCTCCTTGATAATTTTATGAGAACTCGATGTCCTATGTCTACAATATGTTCCCTTTCTCAGTACTATTCTTCAATTCCAACTACGTGTTCGATGCACATTTCCGGTGTTACATTTTTCAAGACCGGAAGTTTTTTCTGTGGATTTCATTTGAAGTCTAATGCTATTTAGTCTTTGATTTAAGAATGTATCAGTTCCATCAGGTTAAGGACAGGAGCCCCGGCTTCGGGTCTACTATCTACCAGTTGGTTTGAAACGCATTGGAACCTCTCCCTGTTGCAAAAAGAAACAAATCCAACTTCAAGCAGACCAGTACATTGGATGTGACAACTGAGCATTCCAACCACAGTGCAAATCATGGCACACGCGATGTCCTGTACTATTTGACGGTTAAGCAATGTTTAAGGAATGGATCCGCCATCCTAAGCAACCCATTAAATCACCCATCATTGAAAATAAGGAAAAATTCCACATTAACATGCAAGCCACTTCGTGGAACCTTAATTAAATTTGAAAGTGATTGATAATTCATAGACAAAAGCCTAACAATTACATAAAGGCGACCACACACGAATATTTAACATACTTGTAACGATTTATACAATGAACTTTGCCTAATAATTTCAGTTTCCCATCTTCCCCCTCCCTAGCTCTGTCTCTTTTGGACGGTCATAACCTTTTGCTTTCGGAGACGAGTACTGTTATGGGGGGGGGGGGGTTTTTTTTCTAGTATAGAATCCCTTGGCGTTGTGATATTTGGATTAGTATTTTCAACAGTGTTTAAAAGGACCCGGCGAGATTGTCTAGTTCCGTTTGGTAATAAGCCTCCAGAGCAAATTGCTATTATGAATTTGAACAACCGGTGACACTTCACCCGTCATACTATAGGTTCTATTAAGATTTAGCGCCTTGATCACATTCTCAAGTTCAGCGCGCATTTCCGGTGGATCATCCGTTCGGGAAGATAATGAATAATAATATGATAGTTGACATAAACACACTACTTATCAGTCATTCCAAGGTTAACTTTATTCATACAATGTATTTCTATAATTATCAGAAACAATGTTTCGTGTGTGTAATTGTTCACTAGGATCTTGAACGCATCGTAAGAGACAGTCTAATAGGTGTGTTAGATTAGGCTATAACTAAAACTAAAAAAATCCTAACAGATTGAAACCTTCTAAATTTTAAAATGATAATTGGTAAATTAAGCTACAAAGCTTCCATACTACGAACAGGAAACTATATTTGAATCTCGTATTTAATACGAACAAGAATGTGTAGCATCCTCTTGTAAGGCATTTCAAGAACACCCTATATTACATTTTACCCATAAGAAGAATGGCCATTACCACAACGGATTTGCTTGAGTGTTTCTTGACGCAAACCGAGACTAAAAGATCGCTGCTTGCATACATGTAAGCCTATTTCTGTTGCATCCATTTCAGATATGAATTATTTGTCACGAAGATGCATTAATAATTTTGTAGCCCGCATAGAAAGAACGTATTTATAAGCACGGCAAGTGGAACAACAACAACAAAGTGACCAGACTCTGAAACAACAACAAATAATTTTCAAGTTTATGAGATTAAGTTTGCAAACAACCTCAAACTTTATGGGATTGGTTTACAGATAACAAAAGTTGAAGTAACACCATGGCTGGAAAAGGTATTAGAGAACGGGACAAATGCACTCTTAAAGAGACGCGTGCTATTTCTTACCTGGTATATATTTCTTTCGAATTCTTTGAAGAATATGGTAAGCCTCAAACTAAAATGAATGTTGGTACTTATGTTGGTATCACAGGATAGAGGAGACTCATAGCTATCCAATGTTACAAAATCAAGTTCATAGGGGTTCGGTATGTAAAATCTTGGGGGGGGGGGGTGCAACATCCCCCGCTGGCTGGTATGTTTATCCTCTGAGGTCATGTGGAATTCATAGATCAGCACCCTAGTGTACCATTATTCAAACGTACATCTGTGTTTCAGACAATATGGGTATATACAATAATGAGAAATTTTATGATTTTATAAAGAAAGAAAGATTTGCTTAATATCGCAAATACCTATATTTTAATATACTTTTTACACACAGATTTTGCAGAATAGGTCCTTTAAAGACGAGAAACCAAACCAAGCCAAAATCAAAGTCAAAACAAAATAAAAAACGAACAAACAAACCAACAACAAAAACAATTACAAAAAATAAAACTAAAAACAATTATTTCCGTTTTTGTTGTTCTTTGTTTTGTTTTTCCAGATGACCAAAAAAATTACCAAATCGTGTTCACTGTTTCGCTCGCAAAATATTTTTTTGGCATTTGGGGTTAATACGATGGGTTAAATTATGTCATTAATAAAGAGATTCATCGTTGCATTAAGTGTAATTAACTGTATTCAAATGGAAGCAAATGTGTCATTATCCTCCTGGAGACTTAAAAGTGGAACTTTACTACAACAGATGCTGTTGGCGTCGTCGATGTCCGTCTGTACAAGAACTTGACGTACTTACCAGATTTCTCGTCCATTTTTGTGTCTCTACATCAAAAGACCTTAGGAGGTAACTTTACATTTGCAGAGAGATACAAATCTGTAGGCAAAGGTCACAGGTCATATCAGTTGAACTGTAGTTTATTGTTGTCCACTCTCCATCCCTTGAATGTTTTGTCAAATCTATCAAATCTACCCTGAGTAGTTAATACGTGTAAAAAAATTGTTGATATTTGACCTAATTCCACCTTAAAAACACATCCCGAAGACACGTACATGCATGCAGTCAGCTACCATAGACATCGTTTATTAGAGTAACAATCGGAGTGAACAGTTATGAATATGGGGTTTAACCATGTGAATATGGAAGTGTGTTATAGCAGCCCAGATCGTGAAGCAAATATCCTTCACCACCTTTTTTGAATTAGTATTTATAGACACTCACAAAAACATCTATGTCTTCACTACAGAAAATGAAATGACTAGTAAACTACTACGATCTTTTTCTGAAGTCCAATGAGTACCAACACATATTCAACGTCTTTAAAGACGCACTATACCTTTGCTAAAATCCATTGGCATAAATGGTTCTGTAATATCATTCATTTTTGACCAATCACGGCGCAGTCGCCGATAGAACGAGATCCGGACGCACTAGAATGGCATAAGAATGACCTCATCAGATAGATAACGTAATATTGCAATTTAAGACATCTCGAAAAGCGTGATCTTTTGGCTACTGGAGTTTATTTGCTTCTTTTTGACTCAGAAAATAATAATTGGGGTTCGAACCAGCAGTCTTTCCATCCGTAAAGCACTTTCAGCTAAACCACAATTAGTTCAGGGCCATATGTAAGGAAGCTGGTGCCCGTGGGCCTTTCGTGTTTATTTTATAATTTTATTGGATTCCTAAATTAGCCACTTTATAAAAAAAAATGATGGTGCCAATTTTTCTGAGCATTTACAATATATTATTTATGCAAATTAATATGACGTCATTAAAAAAATCATAGAAAAGTACCATGAAGTTTTAACTGAAAGGGTGGGATAAATGTCTGTATGTATTACATTTAGTTTTGTAACATCCAGAAATTATTATAAAGTACAAATTGGGGTATGAGATATGTTTTTGATCACTAGATATTTTTAGATATTTATATTAATATTACTTTATTTGTTATCAGGCTTAAATTTCAAGATGTTGGTCAAGTGATAACAAATACATTGCAATTTGGTAGGTTTAATAGAACTTAAACGGAAGGCATATTGCCATAATATTTTTCATTTTAAGTATGTTAACAAACCAAAATGTACCAGACATGAGTTTCTTATTGTCAAGGTCATATTATTTCATACTTTAAATCATACTTTTATCGTGATTTCCGTATCATATAACTAAATATTATGCAGATGATAAATTGTAGATTTTAACGAAATTTGAAGACGTCCATATTGGCTTACATCTTGGAATTAAGGAAAGATATGCCTGACAAGAGTTTATGAAGCTCTTAAAATTATACTGCGCGGTTTGTTACACACAAGTATTATATCTAGTCAAACTGAATTTATTCACAATTTTGGTGTAACTTTTGGAGACATTTTAGCAGCCATTCTGGGTCTGAAGCAAGGTAATGATGGCCCTTATGTGTGTTTTTTCGTCATATTATTTATTATTTTGGCCCAATATGCGGCATTTTCAATAATATTCATATTTTGGACGCCATCTTGAATATTGCTGAAATGCTGCATGTTTTAATTGTTTTTAAAATTTTGACTGTGTTATAGAATGATAAAAGGGAGCTAAACGGTTGATTTTATTGAGTATTTGTGTATTTTAATCTTGAATTATGTCGTCAACAAGTTCTCGTAGAGAACAGAAAATAAACATTAATAGCCTACGAAAACACGTATGGCCTCCGACTATAGTACTTAATTCATCTCAAACCACCAAATATTGGTATACGTAAATCCCTATACGTATCCCTAGAAAACGAACGTAAACCTAGGATGAAAGACTTATCTTGGGTTTACGATTCGCTCTGTGGTTTACGATTCGTTTTCTGAGGTTTAGCTTTGTAAACCCAAGATAAGGCTCCTTATCTATGGATTACAGATCTAAACCCAGATAACAAACGTAAACCATGGATAAGGCTGTAAACGCAGGATAAGGCGCGTATATAAAGATCAATGTCTGTTTTAGACAATTATGTTCATTTGGATCAGGTGCACGATGACATGCTTCAATTTTATGTTAATTGTGATTTGTTGCACTTTCGAAATGCCGCTCATGAACTTGTCACTTACAGAATACTAAATAGATTAGTAAATTATTATTTCATGAAACGAGGGTTAATTAACTCGCACTTGTTAATGTGCGATTAAATGGAAATTTACACGTAAGCTTTTAATGAGACACCATGCATGTCATTTTCTAGACGAAACAGGAATATTTGCTCAGTGGTGAACTGGTAATTGCTTGGCTTATTATAGCGCGCACCATTTTTTCACTGAGCTTCCTAGAACTTTCATGATTTTCCTTTTCCCATAGTTTCAGCCCTTTATCACTTTTCTACAGACAATGATCCGCACGTTTCCGATTATTCCTTAAACTTTAAATAAGATATTTTTGATGGATACTGTTTTTCCGCATTTACCACTGGTTTGCTGCTTTCGATCCAGACCAAACCTCTTTTTCGTTTTCCTTCAACCACTGCACCTAGCTTCTGTTTTTTTTTTTTGTTTAACCATTAGATGATACAAATCTGATCGGTTCAATCTGCTGATGCCATTGGTTAGTGTAAAAATATATATTAAGTGTGCGAGAAAATGGTTGTACCGTGTGTCCCAAAAAAAAAAACGCAACACTTGGTGACAACTGCATAAGTTTTGAAGCAAAAGTACGTGACTACTATCTTTGTGTAGGTAAAATGGATCTATCATCTATATCGCTAAAAGTTCTAACGGTAGAGTCAATAAGTTTGTAAGAGTATGACCCAACAACAGTAACCCGCAGAACACCTTTTACAAATAGTCGGGTAACCACAAGACTGATGAATAAGAGAAATGGCACATAAATATGATTGCAATCACCTTTCCTTGCCCAAATTCTGCAAACAACTTCTACTGGGTCAATGAATGCATTTACATACTTATTACTTAACCTATAATGATTAAAACTTATTGTAATTGGGAATAAATATGTTTCAAGAACGGTTAAAAACTATGACTAAGTCAGAAGACAAACTCTATAAAATGATAAATCGTTGGGCTGCAACTTGCTTGTTGTTACTGAAAATAATGTTCAGTAAATGCGTTGGGCTGCACTTGCTTGTTACTGAAAAAATTAATGTTACAATTCTCAACTTATGAAAATACAACCATGTTTCAAACACAAAAACTCATAACAATAATTCTGTCATTAAATTTTGGGTTAAAATAGACTCTTGTGTGCCGTCACAAAATGATGACTGATTAGCTCTAATCCAATGCTGTCTTATTTGGACAATACGAAGAGTTTGTTGATCATACATTCCAAATTCGATCTTTTAAGTGTTTAAAATGTTCTTAAAAATATTTTTAGCTGTTATTACCATGGAAACATTCATATGGGAATATCTGTTGCAGCAAGCAAGTCTTTAAAAAAGGAAATGGTGGTTGGACTTGGTGATTGACCGTGATTCATATTGGTGGTTCGGGCGCAAAACGTAACAGAGCCGTTTTTTGTAGTTAATAGCGCCTCAATTTTGGTTATGGGTCTTCAGGTTACTGATTTCTTTCTGGGATCATCTCTTATATAATCTTGACTCTACTTTATGAACTTTTCAGGATATTTGCTAACAGTCCCATCTTACCGTACAACAAAGGATAAGTAGTAACGTGCTTTTGTTCAAAACTTATGGTGCCTGCCACCAAGTGTTGCGTTTTTTTTGGGACCACGGTATGCATGTAATTATGTACATAATAGATTTACGACTTCGCAGATCTCAAAATGTGGCATGCACTTGCTTTCGATCCAGGCCAAACCTAATCTTCGTTTCCTTACAACAAGTGCTCATATCTTCTTTTTCCTGTTGGAACATTCATCAGGTAATCCAATTGCTGTGAAATTTTTCACTGTTTTTAATCTTTACTAGCCTTATGGTTAGGACAATAAGAGGAAGGCAACACTTCCTGACGAAACAGAGTGGCATTGATACTCGCCATGAGGCTCGACCATGGGAGTCCGTTCTTTGCAATCAACTCGTATTACGGCACGTACGGTCAACACCATTTACCTTACCAATACAATATTAAATTTACTGGCCCGTAGGTGAAGCAATTGAAACTCTATCACACTAGTTCATAAGAAGACCGCCGTTAATTCTCACAAACGAAGTCCTCAACTCACGAACACTTTGCTTTTGGAACGATATCTGTGAGACCATCGTGACAGTGAGGGGAACAACGATAGCGCCCTTGCTTGATTTTATTATCTTTAAGGTTCTTTTGCCGGGTATTTGCAAAGGTTATCTGCCCGCTTGGGCTAGTATATGTGATGTAGTGGACAGCATGCGGTTCATCCTTCATTGTGAAACATCATGGATTAGACTAGCATGAAATTCTAGGGATCAAAGATTCAAGGGTTGTACCGCTTTATTCCGTAAAAAGTCTTTACTCTCAGTCGAACTCATGAATATCTTACAATAAACCAAGGACACACAGCATGCTAGAACGTAATCCAACGGACTGGGTTCGATTCCCGGCAGTTACTGTTTTGAGTATCATTTCTTCTCTCTACCAACCCTTTAATTTCTTATACCTATAGAGTGTATACTTCCATATTCCGTGGTGATCGCTAATATTCGTTGAATGTACGAGTACCGGATTAGAAGCACCCTTGAATTTTTCACAACCTAAACAAAAAAACTATTTTATATGGATTACAAACTTTAGTTTTTTCCAGGTCTGCGATCAAAAAACCCCTGTTTTTATGTAACACAGTCGACATCCTCAATAAAAAAACCAGCATTGTGTTTTGATAGGCAATATACAAACCATTAGAAATTAATTTGAAGCTGTTAAAACTTGCAACCACTATTCTACACCTTAGAATTCATGTACCATGTGCTAACAGGCAGCCCATGCCAAGCAGGTAACACCTTTTGCATGATACAGAAACCGAATATCCATTAAAATATATATTCGGTTATGTGGATCAATTTAACAACGTTAGAAAAGAAATTAAACCTCCCAAGTATAAAACATTATGTTGTCACCTGTAAGAGGAAGGCGTTGAAGTGGTTCTGGTTGGAGTACTAAGCACTTAGAAGTGCATTGAGAATCCAAAAGAGATTGCAAATTTTGAATTTCACAAGAAAATGACCAACATTCCGAGAATGTGTTAGAAGAAACAATATAAATAAGTTACATAACATTTGTTTGAATAAGTTTTTGCTTCTGATTTGTGTTTTTTTACTTTGTTTTTCATTTTTGGAAATCGACTTAAACAACTTCTGGTGCTTATCAAACAAACGCTCCCTATTCAATTTGGATCAAACTTGAATTGAAAACTTCTGGTGTAAATACATGTCAACGACATTACTTATATTTCCATAGGCAGGACGCAACTCGACTTGGGAATTACAAGCAGTCGGGGATGAAGTTAAAGCCTTATTGATTTAAGATTAAGTTAATGATATTAGTCCAATAATTTTATCATTTGACCCAAAACAGATTCCAAAAGAAACACTTTTGAAATTGTCAAAAAAATAATATATTAAAAGTTTACCAAATTTAACTTAGTGGGACATAATTAGGGGGGAAATTTTGTAAAGTGGTATAAATTAGAATTGTTCGAATTGATTGAAAAGATGTATCAATTTATTGGGCTACTCTTAAAGGTGCATTTCGTGATTTTATTCATTGATCACTAGATATTCGTGAGAAAAGCTTATTCTCAAAATTTGAGCTGATCCCGATCTTGCGGTTTTGTGTTATGAGCAATGCTCGGTTTTCCCACGGGTCCCAATAGGCTACTGTTGGCTGTAATTTCTGTCCGTTTCCGTCACTGTGTCACTGGGTGTAAAAATGAAGCAAAACTAGGGAATTGACCTGAATTTAGCTGAAAATCCACTATGAAGTAAGATGTATAGGTAAGTAATTACAAACATGGGTCAGAAAAAGACACTATGTTAAAGCCATGCAATTAACATGTCAAATATTGAAAGATTAATTGTGTATAACCAATGAATCATAGACTTAAAAATCCAATATGGCGGCTATGAACACAAATATCCGGTGACTCCCCTGCTAAGGTTAGGGGTGGAAATTGCCCCTAAATCGAACAAGAAATATAACGATGACCTCACTTTTGCGGCGATTGTCAGCTTTTCCTCTAGGATAATTACAGAGAATAGTGATCCTCCATAGAACGTCTAGCCCTCGTCACAGATGCACTTACTTATAATTATGCCACAAATATCATAGATGGTGCAACCAGTATATTTGCGGCTTCTGTACCATTAGACAAACAATTTGACACTATTTTTATGACAAAGATAGAGCTGAAATTTTACCCGCATTGTGACCTTGAACCTATTTTTTACTCATAACTCCTAAGGTTTAAAACATTTATGACGTCAATTTGTCCAAATGCTTGTAATGTTGGTACTTTTTCTGATGTATTTTAATAGAGGACATTATGTCGCCATGATCTCACACCACACACGGTAATATTTGTTACTCCAATAAAGAAATTCACGAGGGTTGGAAACCACCCCTTGGGAAACCGCGTAGAAGAAAATATATAGCTAGGGAGGATGAGGGATAAAAAGGTGTCAACTAGAAACTTGACACACACGGAGCATGTTGCCATACTGTCTTTCCATTTAAAATCAGACATTATAAAATCATGACATGATCCGATATGTGGTGGCCAATTTCCATCCAAATTAGATATCACAGATAACATGTTTGTTTGGCTATAAAATACAGGTCAAAACTCAAAAGTCAAATATCACTTGAGGACTTTAGTAATCAAATTGCTGAAAAAACTTAAAAAAAAAAAAAAAAAAACAAATGCCATGCTCTCATATCAAGCAAGTAACAAAAATAGACATAAATCGGAACAAGCACCTTTGAAGCCCAAGATCTTTTGACTGAAAATAAAGGGAAAGCCTGGAGATGACCAACTGATTTCGAATTGAAACTTTGGCCCTGCTAGGTGGCTATTAAGATATTCCTTAGTGTAAAACTGTTTTAGTGTTCAATGCAAGTCCCAATGTATCCATTTCAGATATTTTAAGGAATTTTGTATACACATGGAAATGTTTCTGCGTAACTTTAAAGGTTACATTCAAAAGAGTTTTTTTCCCATGAATGTTAGTTTACTTGTGTGTGAGGCATCCGTTACTTCACGGCTGACTGAGCACAGAATGAAGACAAAAAAGGCTTTTTGCAAAATTAACAAAACGATATCATTACTTCATTTGATTGACAAACAGCTAACTTAAAAGACAAGTTCTGTTCTGTAATGTGTGTATCTCCACACTTGTCAAATGACCTCTTGACATCGGTTACACATTGATGAGTCTGGTCAGACGCTGCTGAGGGATAGCAGCACATTGCTCCTGTAAAAAAAAAGCGTTAAGTCATCCAGTGTATTCTCTGCATTGATACGGGTACAGAAACGCTTTGGCTGGTCCCAAAAGATGCTTGAGCTTGAGGTTTACATTGGGGTCTGGCGAAGTTGGTAGGTCCACACAGCGGCGTGATGTCCTCATAAGCCATGAATGCTTTGGACTGCCTCCCTCTGTATGGACAGCATGGCGTTGTCGTTCATGAAGACAAAGGCATTACCATAGGCAACAGTTGGCAGCAGCATATGGTACAATATGGATGAAAAATGTCCACGACATACGGTCAGGAATTCAGATTTCAATGATCTGTCTGATAAGTGTCATAAGAAAGATGTGTCAAGAGTTCACTAAAGTGTGTTTGGTACACATACTGAACAATACTCAACTTTTAAGTTAATACTGAACAGTACTCAACTTTTAAGTTAACTGTTTGTCAATGAACTAAATTAATGATGTCACTTTTGTGAGTTTTGAAAATGCCTCTTTTTGTCTTTGATCTGCGCTCAGTCAGCCGTAAAGTAACCGATGTCTCTAATTTTCACACAACAGTTAGAAATCTTATTAATTAGTCATAACTTTGGCAATACTCCTACTTAAGAAATTGTGAGCAGTTGTTTAGAGGGGGCACTTACTTTTTGTGTTGTGTTGAATTTTATATGTACATACCAGATTTGTTGCTTAGTCGGCACTTACTCATTAACTATGAAAGGATCTGGTTTTTCTATATGGAGTGTATCGAATAGGTGGGAAAGGGAAGCCATTGTGGAGGGTACTTTGTATATGTACACATTCAAAGATGACAATACAAGCACCTGTACTTACATGATGCAGCTGTTCAGCACCAAACAGGTGGTTTATTGTGCTACTGGAATTTTTTGTTGGACGATGGTTTAAAAAACCTTGCTTATAAAAATGCTTAATATATGAGACCACTCTATACATAACGACAACAGCAACATAAACAACACCAGCAACATTTACTAATTGATCTTTCCACCAAGGCTGCAAATCGATACTACTCCAGGGAAGATGATATTTTTGCTGCAATCATAACAATAGGTGACACTTTGAGGCGATGGGTAAAAACCTAAAGAGCACGGGCTTGCAGTCCTCCTTCGTTATATGAAAAGCTAGTTTATTAACCATTTGATTTCTTAAGTGATATAATATCATATCATTTCCCTTTTTACCATATAAGGTGGTTATCTTTCTCACACCTATTGCATTCAATGCCATGTAGAGCATCAACTGGTTTACTTCCACAATCAGAATGACATTTACTGAAGAGTTGTCGCATAATTTTAATTATAACCAGTTAACCTTCAAGTGCGGTTGCATGCGGTACAATCCTAACTAACATAGCAAGTAAATTATAAACCTCACCACACTTGTTAAAATGTAATATTCGCTACCACACCTCATAAAACAATAATCAGGATAATTTACATAGTCAGAGAAGTTGTGCAAGCATTGTAATATATAAAATCATAATATATATATTACTACAAAGGATTTCCTTGTGAAATATTTAAGGTCACGTACGTTACGAACACGTATATGTCGCGGCAAGCAAGTGTCCTTAATGAGTAAACTGTCAGTGGCACTCATTAATAAATCATAAATATCATGATACATGTCGCAAGGTCCCTCGTCCAACAGTTCATGATTTAAGCAGCTGGACCAAGAACAGTGTGTCATCCAATACGCATACCCTTAAGAAGATTTAAATGGAGCTGTTGCAATTCAAGCAGTGTGTACATTAGATACGTACTATCCACATTTCTTTGAGGCTTGTAGTCATCATTTGTCAAGTTTATCATTATAAAACACAATAAACGTCAATTGTATTGTTTGAAGCATTGGACAAAGCGCTATTTAAGTTCAAATTTCTACACGAAAACATTATTTAAGTCAAACATATTGACAATACAACTTCTGAATTTGAACTAAATATAAATCTGAGCATAGAAAATATTGTAACCCGAATTGGTTAATTTTTAAAACGTTCACACATTAACATGACGATTTCAATTATGTCCATTTTTGCTCAAAGGTTATAAAGTAATATTCTCAAAGGTGTTTTCGAAATACGTGGTCTGACTTATCATGTATTGGGAAACAATATCTTCTGCATTGTGGTATCCATTTCAAACCTTCAATTTTACGATCAGTTGTCAATAATTGAAAAACCCTGACATGGCACAAGCCAAAAATTATAGATCTTTTTTATTCATGCATTGAACACTTTAAAAGTGCATAAGGTCTTCTGCCCTCCTTCCCTATAGAATGTTGTCCATATTTTTTTTACATAGAATTACTACCTACCTCAGAGACTTACGCCATTACTATGAAGACTGTGAAAAATATTGATCGGTTCGGAATTAGAGGCGAAACATTAATTCCATGCGCGCGAAAAGAGGCCATTTTGTTTTTGCTTCTTCTCGCATATTGTGGATTTTTATATGAGACCCTTTACGGGACCATTTGAAATGAATCCCGGGCCTATTCTATGTAATTAACATATCAGCATGAAATTATTTTTTTACGTGAAAAGCTTGAAGCGTATTGAACACAGCCGGTTTCTAAGAATGGCATGTGGGAGAGAGTGGTCCGACCAAGGTTAAATACTTCTCCAGCGGACCACATGTCATTCTTAGAAACCGGCTGCGCTGAATACACTTTACGTTTTACATATGTATACTGAGTGCTAAGATAGAAAACAAATTAGATGGTAAAAAACAACTTGTAGCTTTTTTACCTGACTTTACCTATGACCGAAATGCAATGCAATGAAATCATTGAAGTCATTGAAATAATCAGGTATAAACAGGTCACACTTAGCTTAAAGGGATTAGCAGCGATAATGCGAGAGAATCGAAAAAATGTGGAAATGCATTTTTTGAACTTATAAATTGGGGATAAGGGTGTACAATTCTATATAACTGCTTTAATGTAGAAACAAACCACCAAATAGTGAAAAAAAATGAAGTATTTGAGGAAATTTGTCATACCGTCTCACGCAAATAGACATACAGCGACGACGTCTCAAAATCTGCACTAAACAGATGATTGTGGTTTACACCAGTACAGAATAAACAAAAATCAATAAGATTTGTTGAGCGCGTCAAACTGTATTGACACTGTCACGCTGAAAATCTGTGATATTCACCGGGAAATGCATTTTTGATCTGAAGTCGGAATTTTGATACGCACGTATAGAAATTACAGAATCAGATAAAAAGTACTGCCTTGTCTTTAATACGCGGATTTCAAGCCAACCACTTGCAGGTTATGTTCGCATATCCATGCCAGTAACAAAAATATAAAAATATGAATTTTGATGATTTTTTTTCGATGTTTCGAATTAGCAAATCGCTGCATCCCTTTAGATTTCTGAGCATCAAAAGGAAATTTTTTTTTACTACTGACAGTTAGTCTTCCCATGGATCATTTCTCTTTAACCCTCGAATGTAATTGGCAATTGTATTTTACGTTCATTTTCATACAAACACAAGCACTTAACCGGGTATAGGTAGGAAACAGGGTGATCCTAAAAAGTGATGGGGACGGGGAGAGAATGCCAACACGCCCGCATTACGATGTCAGAATACCACAGATACTTTATTTTAGTACGCATGGATAGATATGTTCCTCCTCATTACATTGATAACAAAATGAGTACTACATACTTCGCATGCAACAAAATTATCAGTTTTCAAAGACGTGTGGTGTAGAAATGTTTACTCTACGATTTCCTGACGGCCACTCCTATAAACGACAATGTCCATAGGCCTAATAAATTCTACTGAGTGTGGTCTCACAAATAGCGCACATCTAGACCTTGCAAAAGCTGCTGCTTCTGACTCGAACTAGCGTGTCGTTCCAAAATGTCCAATAATTACAATGCGCTCATATATGAACGTTTGAAAAGCCAATTCATCTCTTGCTAGATTTAGAACAGAGGTTCTAATGTTTAAAAGGTTAATATTGATGCTGGATATGCACACGAGTCAAAATGATTAATATGACACGCGCTCCCTTTTTTTGGATGCCACTTTTGCGCGCAACGTGCATTATTGATCTTTTCTTCACATGATTTGATGAAGGTAGAGCAGACGACAGGGACCCGTGAGCAATCTCGCGTTTATACGAGGGATTGCCCGCGTTTATTGGTCCTTGTGTGCCTTCTGTATAATGGTGCTTGCGGCCTGCCTGGGACAATCTATTGCTTGAAGAACTTTGTATCGGCAATTAAAAATGGACAGAAAAGACATGATTTTATAATATTACATGATAATGTCAAACATTTTGTGAGCAAACATATTCCTTCAAGGGAGTTGAAAAAAGACAACATAAGTTAAAAAAAATGGCCTTATTTGACCTGTGCTTCATTTATTTGTTTCTTATTTCTCCATTATATAATTACTAAGTAGATTCAACCCATCGTTTCCCAGCTGAAAAGTTTTGGGCAGCGTCGATTAGGTGGGAGAGGAGGCAAGAATAAGAAATATATGTGGCCCGATTCACCTTTTTCATGAACAAAGTTAATCTGGCCTTTCATTTTAACATCAGCTCAGCTAGTTCATGGGCCAGAAGGGTTTTCACTACCTAATAAGGGTACAAAATGATTTTTGTTAACGCAGTGTGTAGGCAACCCATTGGGATATACCAAAAAGCATGCTAGAAAATTCAGATGAGTTAGCTTGTCCAGTTAGGGGCCAGTAAAGGTCATCTGGAAGGTCATATAGGGTCCAAAAAATTGAAATTGCTCCGATCAATTTAAAACACATACCAACTTGTTTGATATGAATCCAGATATTAAAAAGTGTACAGTCCATAATTTCGTTTGACCTTAGTTGGGGAGATCAGCACAAAATGGCAAAGGTCAAATCCGAAATTGTACAAATGTGTCTCAGGCAGTGTGCCTTTTCATCAAAAAAGGATTATAATTTCACACGAATATCTTTCCGCTATGGAGGAAAGCTAGGGGATGGGAACACGTCCCACCATACTTTTGACAACTGAGGGGGCGAATAGGCTATAGTATCATCTCCCCCCCCCCCCATTTCCCAAAGTTTTTTCTTTTGAACAATGAAACGCACCTTCAGATAAGATGTTGTATGAGGTGCATGGTATGAACTTCTAAAAAGTGGACTTAAAAAAAAAAAAAAATTGGACTTTTGAACATCTCCTCTCCAAAAGGTGGACATTCTTGTCAAATTTTCTCAACATTTGGATCTTTTTATCAGACAAATCAGTAAAAAGTGCCCCGTTTTTTTTGCCGACATTTGTGAAATTACTCCTGCGTACCAGCATGATTAAATTAGGGTGAGGGATTTTAAAGGAGGGGACGCTTTATTTGGGCCGATTGTTGGTAGAATTACTTCGAGTATGTACTTTGAAGGCAATCGCGGGGGGGGGGGGACTTGTCGGGTGTAAATTCCGGGTTTGAGGCAGATTTTCCCGTTTGGAGGTGATTTCGAGTCAGATTTTCGTGGTTGTAGGTAAAATTGTCCCAGTGAGGAGGCAAAAAGGCTGATTTAGCACGATTTTCCATTTTGTTTTGCCCGTCCAAGCTCTCGGGGGGGGTGGGCTGCCACCTGCTCCCGCCTGTTATGCCAGTGCTATTTTAAGCATCGAAAACCCACCTCTACCATTTAATTTGAATCAATCTTCTCAAGTTAAAGCAATAACAGAACGTTTGTTTGAAGAGGGACCCCAATTTTCTAACTTTGAGATTTTTGCACAGTTGTGTTTGGTAATTGGCTAGTAAACTGATAAGGCCTACATGCGAATTGTAATGCTCAAAAGGGTGTATTTTTTCATAAAGGAAACGATTTTGTAATTAGTATCCGGAATCCCTCCAATCTTTTTTGTTTTTTTTTTGGTAAATTTAACGGCGGAAATGGAAATGAAATTTCTGTCCTCCATTTTGAAAATAGTGCCACCTCACAAAATAATGATCTGACTCTAACTTGCCCTGCCCTGAACCAACGGAATTAACTAATGGATGAATAATGAGCGTAGACCCGGAATGATTTCAGTCTATTTTCAATTGAAGGCGTTTTTCCAGCAGCCTTGAAGTATAATCGAATCTCCGATTTATCTTAATTACACCCATTACGTCTTTTGCTATACATAGACATGTTCGAGTTTTTACAATTCACAGGTAATAGTTTACTGAACGAATATAAGCCTCTGCTCACTGAATATACTTTGTTGCTTGAGGTTAGGTTCGGTCGTACAGTGTGCGTCAGGGCGGCTTTATACTGTTTACACTGATGCAAAACATTTATTTGTTTAGTTTTCAAAATTAGCCATTCCCTGATAGTAACCTTTAAGGTCAAGGTCGGGGGGGGGGGAGATTAAGAAAGGATTTTGTAATTCCGAAGGTTTAGAAAAAATTCAAAATTACACACAACAAAATGAAAAAAAATGCATTTGGGGTAGAGTTTAATTTAGGCTTTTGTTGGTGTCAGTGGGGCACTACTATGCTTTGGTGCGTGAAATGGCTTGCTTATAAGTTTTTCTTTACCTGTTTCAATTAAAATGTGATTAAAATTAGCACCCAGGGTGGCGAAAAAGCCTCGGTTGGGAAAAAAGAAGAAAACCTTGTTCAAAATGGGTCTTCCTGGGTCTCCAAATATAAAACCCTGTGTTTAAGAGCAATTATTTTTCTTTTAAGATACAAAATATTTCCCATGCTGTGATATATATTAACATGCTTAAGCTGATATTTTCAAAGAAAACCAGAAAATTTTATGCTTTATAAGCATAATTCATTAAAAATATTAATAATGACATTAGTTCGAGTTACCGAGCAATGTATAGTCATCAATGACTCAAATCCTGTCTCTGGTTACCCTATTGTGGGTATAATCAATTTACAATAGAGGAATTTTCACACTCTTCAAAACACCTGATTCTGAGACTAAGCTCCTCCCTACGAAATTACCCTAGCATGGCATTTCATACACTAGAGAGACAGGGATCCTTTTGGTCAAAAAAGTATTGCTAGAATTTGACCCTTCTTAGTGTGAACACCATTTTTGGCTTCTCTGGCCCACGGACTACACCGAGAGTATTCCTTCCTCGTATCCAAAACGCAGACGCTCAAATTCAGTAATATTCAGCTCACCTGTTACATTGGAAATACCATTACTGATTAGTCCAGAATGTTTGAAGAGAACAAGGTTGTTTGTGGGAGTTAATTTCCTGTAAAATGGCACTTACTCTACTGAATGCTTTCATTGAGCATATAATTGAATCGGACTACTTGTTTTTCAATATAATAGCTTTAGCGTGGAATTTTAATTTTCACACCTACACATGCCCCTCTTTCAATGATCATACCTTCATAAAGTACTAGATGGTGACACGATGGTTGAATATATACTATAACTTGCTTAAAAAAAAACATTTCTTTTTTACAATTTATTTTTATTTAATTAAATGATTAATTTATTTTGCGACGTTTGGTGTGAGAGACTTCGCCTGACTTGCATCGGTTTTCCACGTTTGTAACAGAGCATGAGTTCATATGACTCGAGGCTCTGGCTAAAACCCGTGTGAGCCAGAGCCTATACTGTACTGGTTCATTTCGTTTATCAATCCATTAGGCCTACCTATATTTTCACACTTAGAAAGGGTTGGGATAGACTTGGGTCATTCGCAGCTGAAATTAAACTGACATCATATAGCACTTACACATTAAATATTACTT
The DNA here is from genome assembly GCA_023653785.1 of Ophioderma brevispina. NCBI lineage: Eukaryota > Metazoa > Echinodermata > Ophiuroidea > Amphilepidida > Ophiodermatidae > Ophioderma > Ophioderma brevispina. The sequence goes on from JAMKCH010001729.1 coordinate 33,116, forward strand.
TATTTTTTTGCTGGTGAAATGCTGCTTTCACGCAGAAAACAAGATTTCGATTAGTGATAAAAGAAACATGCTATCTAGAAAAGGCCCCCTCTTCAGAAAAGAATTTTTATTTGTACATATTTTACGATTGGTATTGCAGCGGAACTGATTGGTTTTGAAACATTATGTTCTCAATTCCACATTCTTTTCTTCGAGTGCATCCTTCAGCAACAAAAAGTGCTATAATTTTGGTGTAAGTTTTTAAAGCAAAGATTGCAATACGCTATGGTTACGCACGATATTCATTCCCTGGCCTTGAGCACAGGCGAACAAACATTAACGTAATTCGTCTTACCAGGCCAAGCATAGGCATAGTGGTAAGATTGGTGCAAGAAAAAAACAAGGCGAACTCGTATTTACGCGATGCGTAAAATATGTCCCCGCCGACTGTCGCGATCACTAAGAAGTGAGAAATTTAACTACATCAGACCACCCACTTAATTCTGGCCAACACTCCCTTACACTTGGGACCACTATAGACTCCCTTACTTAAACCATGCAATTTCTAAATTGGAAGTTGGATATTTTGTTAAGTTAGAAATCTGAACATTCCCTTAAAATTCACTAAATTTAGTAAAAATATGATAATTTATTCAGTTTGGCAAAACTATTTTTGAAAAAAACATGTGACCACATTTTAAATTTAAGACCCATATGAGGTATGAAAAGGGGTGAAACACTGAATTTTATGTAATTTCACATTTTCCAAGAAATGTAAACAGGCTGGCAACCCAAAAGACTGACCCACGTGCAACAACCAGAACTAAAAAAACCTTTCAATGAAAACCTGGGTACTACATATGTTAATACCTTTGTTGTGGTATACTTTGCTCCCCCACCTAGCAATTATGCTGTTTTTTGCATATTAGTTAGCTCATTTGCATATTTAATTTGCCCGAAATTCGCCCAAATTCTAATCAGGTCGAGAACTCCTCAGCCTGCTTCCTTCCACCAAGTTACATCATTATACGCCTTGCAAAACTCCAGAAAACTTGTACACAAGCCTTGCGGGAAAAATTTCATAAATTATGCAAACTATTAGATACTTAATTAGCCTATCTTACACACAAAAATCTAATCAGGTCGAGAACTCATTAACCCGCTTCTTTCCACCAAGTTACATCATCGTAGCCCTTATGGAACTCCAGATAAATTGTACACAATGTTGACATTTTCTGCGCAATATTGACCTTTTTCCCTTGACCTTTTTCCCCTACCCCGACAGACCCAGGGGAGGACCCTGGGGGAATGAATTACATGGTGAGTAGGGGTATCTCCTCCTACAATATACCAAAGTTTGGCTACTCTAGCTCATCCAGAAAAAAAGGATATGCTCAAATGTTCCAGGGTTAACATTTTTATCACGGACATACGGACGGACATACGGACGGACGGACGGACATACGGACGGAGCCCATTTTATAGTCCCCTCCCGAACTTCGTTCGGCGGGGACAATAAGCCATTTCCGTAGAGTGTACATTATCCTTTCCAAGGAATGTGCTGAAGAATGTCAGCAGTATACTACCATGTTTGAAGCTGATACAATACAATACAAACGGCATTTGATATAGCGCCTTCTCAAAACAAGGTCAAAGCGCTTTACAAAATAGAGAGTAATTACTATTTAGCCTAAAACATAGTAATACAACAGGTATTGTAAAAGATGAACCATGAGATAAGTACTTAACATCAAACTATAAAATGAAAAAGAAAACAGCTGCACAATTAAATATCATGTGAGGCAATAACAAAAAACTAATTTAAGCACACGATCAACTCTTAGGAAATAGATGAAATTTTAGAACTTTCTTAAAAGTGACAATGGACTTGGAGTGGCGAACAGAGATAGGCAAATAGTTGCATAGGCTAGGGGCCGCATTGCTCAAAGCCCTGTCACCCACTGACCCTTTTGTGCGGGAAACAGTGAGGAGCGTCTTGTCATCTGCGGATCGCAATCCTGGCCTGCCAGGGATATACAAAGAGAGGTATCGGACACGTAAGATGGCAATTGTCCGGAAATGCCCTTGTAAGTAAGACGCATAGGTTAAAGACAACGCGCTCACTAATGGGTAGCCATTGGAGCTCTTTAAGGAGTGGTGGGGCTGGTGTCTTCTTCAGATCTGAACACCAGCCGGGCTGCTCTATTCTGCAAAATCTGAAGTTTACTCGATCTCGGCCGACATTCCATACAAAAGTGAATTGGAATAGTCAATGCGAGATAAAATCAGTGAACGGCCGAGATGATGACAACTCTCAAATGGGATAAAGCGGCGGATCCGGTAAATATTGCGAAGGTGGAAGTTAAAACAGACTAGATACTTTACATATTCAGTCATAGAATGGTCTGATCAAACACGCCACACCAAGGTTTCTAATTTGCCGAGGACTGGGGAACATCACTGTCCCGACCCTGATAGTAATATCTTTGAGGCGACTTGTGTAAATAGGATGAAAAGCGATGAAAAATTCGGTCTTTCATCATTCAATTTGCGTTTGTTACAGCGCACCCACTCACTGATTTCTCAATACAAAGAGAGAGTCTTTTAACGAATGTTGGCATTCACCATCAATTTAGGATCAAAGCAAATAGGCGGCACATCTCCGCAACATGTGGTAAGCACTATTGTGCTTCCGGTGATTGATGCGATACAGTATGGTACATTATGAAAAAGAGAGGCCCGACCACAGAACCCTGAGGAAGACCGAAAGGGAGATGATGCTGTTTGAATGCATCTCCCTGCGCACACGAAAAAGAGACCGAATTCACTGTAAGGCAGTACCTTGAATTTGAAAGTATCACGGAACCATCTCAAAAGACTTGGCTGATCATGGCAACAGTCAAAAGCTGCAGAAAGATATAGCAGCACAATAGCAAACTGCCTTACTGTTGTGAAATGCATTGCAGGATATCGGTCTTGACACGCAGAAGTGCGTTCAGTGCTGTGTCGTTCTTGGTAAGCTGACTGAAACTATCTCATTTAAGTCATTTGAGACACGATGATCCTTTATCTGGACACTCACTATTTTCTCCAGGAACTTAGACACGCAGCAAATATTCGACACAGGGCGATAGTTTTTGACCACCTATTGTATAGTGAAGGCTTTTTGAGAATGGGGTGTCACGGCAGCTTCCCGGAGCTTAGCGGGGAAAACACCAGTGCGGATATACTTGTTAATGATCAGTATAATGGCTCAGCCAGAGTTGCCAACATTCTCCTTAAGTAAAACACCAATGAATGGTGTCTAAGGGAACATGATTTGAGGGAGTGGACATAATTCACCTGGTTACCTCTTCAAGTGACTGGAATGCTTTCATTGCGCATATAATTGAATCGGACTACGTGTTTCAATAATAATAGATTTGCGTGGATTTTAATTTTTCACACACAACACATGCCCTCTGGAGCACCATGCCCCCCTGCCCCTCTTTCAATGATCATACCTTCAGAAAGACTAGTGTGGACACGATTGTTGAATCTACTATATTTTATTTAATTTATTTTTTACAATTTCTTTATTTACGTAAATGATTAATGTTTTTGCACGTTTTGTGTGAGAGACTTCGCCTGACTTGCATCGGTGATTTCCACGGTTTGTAAACAGAGCATGATTCATATGACTTGACTCGAGCTCGGCTAAAAACCCGTGCTGAGCCAGAGCTATACTGTACATGGTTCATTTCGTGTTTATCTATCCATTAGGCATACCTATATTTTCACACTTAGAAAGGGGTTTGGGATAGACTTGGGTCCGTTCGCAGCTGAAATTACATGACATAATATAGCACTGACACATTAACTATACTTTAGTTTTTTCGGAATGAAATGAATGCTTCACGCATAACAATTTCGATTAGCGTGATTAAAAGAACATGCTCAATCTATAAAGGAAAAGGCCCCCTCCTTCAGAAATAATTTTTTTGTCATTATTTTTACGATTGGGATTGCACTGAACTGATTGGTTTTTGACATTAATGTTCTCAATTCACATTCTTTTTCTTCGAGCTCGAGGATCCGTCAGCAGCAAACGTGACTATACAAATTTGGTGGTAAGTTTTGAAGCAACAGATTGCAATAGCTATGGGTAAGCAGATATTCATTTCCCTTGCCTTGAGCACAGGCTAAAAACATTAACGTATTCGTCTTCCAGTCCCAGTACCAGGCCGAAACAATAGGCATAGTGTAAGATTGGTGCAAGCAAAAACAAGGCGAACTCGTATTTACGCGATGCGTTAAAATATGTCCCCTCGACTGTCGCGATCACTAGAGTGAGAAATTAACTACATTACCTAACATCAACACCCCCCTTAATTCTGGTCCACACTCCCTTACACTTGGACCACTATAACTCTCTTACTTAAACCATGCAATTTCTAAATTGGAGTTGGATATTTTGTTAATGAAATCTGAACAATTCCCTTAAATTCTTCACTAATGTAAAGTAAAAATATGAATATTGATTCCGTTTGGCAAAACTATTTTTTGAAAAAACATGTGACCACATTTTAAAATTTCGACCCATATGAGGTTATGAAAAGGTGAAACACTGAATTTTAATGTATTTTCACATTTCCAAGAAATGCAACAGCCTTGGCAACCCAAAGACTGACCCACGTGCAACAACCAGATACTAAAAAAAACCTTTCAATGAAAACCTGGGTACTACCTATTTTATACCTTTGTTTTGGTATACTTTGCCCCCCACCTAGTCCAATTAAGCTGTTTTTTTTGCATATTAGTTGCTCATTTGCATAGTTATTTGCCCGAAATTCGCCCAAATTCTAATCAGGTCGATAACTCCTCCTCAGCCTGCTTCCTTCCACCAGTACATCATTATACTCCTGCAAAACTCCAGAAAACTTGTAGCACAAGCCTTGCGGAAAATTTCATAAAGTATGCAAACGCTTAGAATACTGTAATTAGACTATTTTACAATTTTTACACCTCAATACTCTAACAGGTCGAGAACTCATTAACCCCGCTTCTTTCCACAAGTTACATCATCGAGCCCTTATTGGAAGTCCAGATAAATTGTCCCAATTTGACATTTTCTTTTTTCTGCCATATTTACCTTTTGCCCTTGCCTTTTTCCCCACCCCGACAGACCCTGGGGAGACCCGGGGAATGAATTACATGGTGAGTAGGGTATCCCCTCCTAAATATACCAAAGTTTGGTACCAAGTTTGGCTACTCTAGCTCATCCAGAAAAAAAGATATTCTCAAATGTTTTCCAAAAATTCCAGGGTTAACATTTTATCACGACATACGGACTGACATACGGACGGACGGACGGACATACGGACGGAGCCCATTTAATAGTCCCCTCCCGAACTCGTTCGGCGGGGACAATAACCCTTTCCGTAATTGTCCATTATCCTTCAAGGAATGTGCTGAATAATGTCAAGCAGATACTACCATGTTTGAACTGATACAATTACATACAACGCATTTGATATAGTGCCTTCTCAAAACCAGGTCAAAGCGCTTACACAATCATAGAGTAATTACTAGTTAGCCTAAAACATAGTAGTGCAACAGGTATTGTAAAAGATGAACCATGAGATAAGTACTTACCATCAAACTATAAAATGAAAAAAGAAAACAGCTGCCATTAAATATCATGTGAGCAATAACAAAAAACTATTTTAAGCACAGCGATCAACTCCTTAGACATAGATGAAATGTAGAACTTCTTAAAAGGAACTGGACTTGGAGTGGCGAACGAGATGGCAAAGAGTTCCATATATAGGCTAGGGGCCGCATTGCTCAAAGCCCTGTCACCCCCACTGACCTTTTTGTGCGAGAAACAGTGAGGAGCGTCTTTTCATCCTCTGCGGATCCGCAATCCTGGCCTGCAGGAATATACAAAAGAGGTATTCGGACAAGTAAAGAGCAATTGGGTCCGCAAATGCCCTTGTAAGTAAGAAGCATAAGCTTAACGACAACGCGCTCACTAATAGGTAGCCAATGGAGCCTGTAGGAGTGGTGGCTGGTGTCCCTGCTACTCTACCAGATCTGAACACAGCCTGGCTGACTCTATTTCTGCAAATCTGAAGTTTACTCCGATCTCTGGCCGAACATTCCATACCAAAGGGAATTGGCATAGTCAGATGCGAGATAAAATCAGTGAACGGACGAGAATGATGACAACCTCAAGTGATAAAGCGGCGGATCGGGTAAATATTGCGAAGTGGAAGTTAACAGACTTAATGATGACCCTTTACATATTCAGTCATAGACCTTTGTCACGATCACCACGACACGCAAGGTTTCCTATTGCCGAGACTGGGGAACATCACTTGTCCCGACCCTGATGTATATCTTTGAAGGGGACTTGTTTAATAGGATGAACATGCGCTGAAAAATTCTGGTCGTTGTTCATTCATTTCATCATTCATTTGAGTTTGTTACAACAGCGCATCCAACTCACTGATTTTTTTTCATCATACAAAGAAGAGAGTCTTTTAACAGCAGTTTGGCATCTCATCAATCTTAGGATCAATGTCAAATAGAGCTGCACAGCATCAGCCATACCACATGTGGTAAACAATATTGTGCTTCCGGATGATTGATTGCGATACAGTATGTTGTACATTAAAAAGAGAAGCCCGACCACAGAACCCTGATGAAGACCGAAAGGGAGATTATGCTTGTTTGAAATTGCAGCCCCAATGCGCACACGCAAAGAGACCGATTCCACTGTAAGGCAGTACCTTGAATTTTTGAAAGTATACGTACCCTTCCAAAGAATGGCATGATCATGCAACAAGTATCAAAAGCTGCAGAACGATCTAGCAGCACACACTGCTTTCTGTTGGTGAATTTGCATTGAGGATAATCGGTCTTGACACGCAGAAGTGCCGTTTCAGTGCTGGTTTCGTTCTTTGTAAGCTGAATGAAACTTCTCATGTAAGTCATTTGAGACAAGATTATCCTTTATCTGACACTCACTATTCTCCATGAACTTAAACACGCAGCTAATATTTGACACAGTGCGATATTTTTTGAGCACCTCTTTGTCTAGGGCAGGGGAAGGCTTTTTGAGAATGAGTGTCACGGCAGCTTCCCGGAGCTTAGCTGGTAAAACACCAGTGCGGATATACTTGTTAATGATCAGTGGTAATGGCTCAGCCAGAGTTGCAACATTCCCTTAATACACCAATGGAATGTGTCCTACGGAACTGATTTTTGATGAGTTGAACAATAATCACATCACCTTGGTTACTCTTCACAGTGACTGGATTAAACTCAATGTACTGAACGTCTCATCAAGTATTGGTCTTGTCTATTGCCCGCTTGGATCGATTCATGCGAGTTGGACCTGATAATTATCAAGGTTCGGTCTGATTTTGTATACCTAGTCGCTGAAAAACCTGGCCAATGAGCTACTTTCAGTACTGAATTCAGTTAGGAGTTGTTTAGTTTGGGGTTCAGAAGCTTATGCAGAGTAGCAAACAACATGGTTTGTTGGTTAGCATTCTTTCTCGGCTAAGGCACTGCTAAGGGTGAGAATTTCGGAGAGGACTCCCCGGAAGCCTGGCATGCTTTCTGTTTGAGTCCACCGGTGTGGCCCAAGGCAGGAAGAGGGCGTGGTCTACCATCCGCAGGCTTTGAGGGGATCCAACAGACCTCCACATCAACCAAATGTTACACACCAATCAAGTTTGCCCACCATGCTTTAATGGCAGTGCATCACGAAACCGGGAAAATCACTAGAGCGTAGATTTGTGGTGACCCTGGTTTCACCCTCCCTTTCAACATTAGGGATGGAGTCCGGTTGTTGCGGCCTTCATACCAGGAAAAGCATTGGCCTTGATAGATATCTCACTGAGCACTGAAACTTCGGCCCCGTTGTCGGGGGGGGGGGGATTAGAGGTGGCTTCTTGAGCTCTACAATTGGCTAGCTGCCCCGATTATTTCCCACAGGTTCCCAAAGATCTGGAGGAAAGCCCATGTTATGGCACTCCCCTGAGCTGGAGGGATCCAGGATCCATCAATCCAAATAAGCCTATATAAATACCGATATCACGCACTCGGCCTGCGCCAAGTGATGCAGGCTCTTGACGTCTCCTGCTCGAAACCGTATCACACCTGTGGTAGACAAACATCCCATACCAGAACGGGGCGGTTCCGCCGGGCATGTCGTAGCTGCCAGGTACTCAACTCACCTAACTCAACACATCTAGGATGGTTTTGGAAGGGGACTGGTAGCCGGAGTTGTGTTCGTTGTCTCAGCAGCTTACGACACTGTTAATCACAGAATGCTTATTCCATAAGAACTCACCAAGAATATCCGCCTGACTGAGCTGGTCGGGGGATTGCTTTCAAGCAGGATTGTCTTTGTTCAGCTGGGGGCGAGGGGAAGTGATGTGGTGTGTGCCTCAGGATGGTTGCCCTGGGGGGGGGGGGGCTTGCGTCTCTCCTGTTTGGCATCTATGCCAACGACGGGGCCTGGGAAGTGTGGAGCCCTGTTTGCTTTCTGTGCTGCACGGTCCCCCCCCCCCTCTTAAAAAGCCCCCCCCCCCCCCCTTGTAGTTAGTGGCACAGGATGCCGACGTCGCGGTTGTGTTGAAGAAGAGACCTCTGCAAAGCTTTGGATTGGGCTCGCTTCCCTGTTGGCGATGATAACACCTGCTTTGCGAGTCCATCCGTTACTCTGGGTGGTGTTGCTTTCCGTCTGCGCGGCCGTGGGGCCGGGCCTTCGTCTTGGGTGCCTGGTCTGTTGCCACCCTGGAGCGCTTTGATGACCCCTTCTAACCTGGGAGTTTACCTTGGACCTCACTCGTCTCTTTTGGGACCTAACACAGTGGCTTACGCCAGGTGGGGGCACAGGTGTCAGAGTGCCCCCTCTGAAAAAAATTTTTGAGTGGAAAATCCGGGTAATAAAACTGGATATTCCACTTAATCAGCCCCTTTGGAGCCTTGCTCTGCAAGCGACGACCGGGAAAATGTTTGCTTTTGATCGGGCATTTGTTGCACCTACCGGGGAAATTGCCCCCTCGTAACCACCGGACTGGCTATGTGCCTGGCCCACATCAAGAGGACGAGGGAGTGGGGTGGTGTTCGCGCGGTGATATCTTGAGCAGGCCTTCGCTGGCACGGGTGGGGTGCCTCGCCCATGCCCTGGGTCGGGGGCACTTGCCCTGTGCTACTCATGTGCAAGAGTATGTATGCCCTGTATGGGAAAATCAACCCATGCCAAACGCTTGATTCAGCATTAAATGCCTCCTGCCTGCTTATCACAGGATTCCTTCGTCCAACACCAACAGAGAACTTATACATCCTAGCTCTAGCTGGAATTGCTCCACCAGACATCCGTCGTAGTGTATCGTTCCATGCAAGCGTATCTGCCAATTAAATCTATTTGAAGCACCCTAATGTGGAACAGAGGCCTCTACCAACCGCCTTAAAATCCGAGAGAGTTCTTAAACCAGTTCCACCTCTCTCTAAGGATATAAGAGAATCGCATGGTGGAAAGAAGACTGCTGTCCACCAGACATCAATTGGGATTGAACCTGGTACCCTTCCACCTGGCTGACTCCTCAGGGACTGAATGGCGATGCCTCAGTAGAACCAGAACTGCCGATCTAAGGTTGCCTTGCTAGTGGGCTACCTTGAAGCAGATCAAGACACTACCTACAGTGGTTGTGACAGCAACCACGACATGGAACTCTCTTGCTCTTGGTCTGCCCACTGTTGGGGCAACCAATGGTACAAACAGGACCCTTGGCGGAATTCAGTGAAGCAGCCAGACGTTACCCATCTCTGGCTGGATCAATTTGAGAATCACTGGTATTTGGACACGATAAGAAGAAGAAGACATCCTTTGTAATGCAGCACAATTGGATCATATACGCGTGGCCCAAGTGCACCTTTAAATAATGTCCTTTGGCTAAATTAATTGCTTAGTTGAGCTTACAACCACGAGTTTTTTAACCGCAAATGTCAAATTATGCTGCCTGACATAATTCGCATAGTGTTTACTGTTACCGCCACGGAGTGGTGCTCCAGGGAAAAAAAGGAATTTCGGCAGCGATTGAAAACGATTTTATTTCAGCGCACTGCGAATCGTTGCGACAAGGCTGTTGATTTGGTGGTGTAATTTGACCTTGGAAGACCTTAAGAATGTGAGTGTCCTTATCACTCATTAAATAAAAAGGGTACGTTAACGTTCTTTTAGCAAGGCGATATTTGATCGCTATAAGCTTATAAAGAAGTGTTTTATTTAACTCTGCCCCTGCATTTGGTAAACATTTGTTAAATAGCCAACAAACCCGTGGAAATATATTTTCATTTTAATAGTGTAAAAAAGGCCGATTGCACAGATATCTTGGGTTTGAATATTCATCACACTATAATCATACTAAGATAACCAGGTGTGTCTGTGTAACAGGGCAGGTTAATTCCTTTTATGATAATTTCCTTGGAACCATAGTACATAAATCTTGATGAGCGAGGCCGTCATCAGTCCGGTAAATTTTTTTCTCAAAATGTATGTGTTTACCGATCTGATTTAACATTCTGAGGCCATACCTACCCCACTTTCCTGCTTTTCGAATTTGAACCTATATCGTGGACAAGAGTGAGACAAGGGAAAGACAGCCGAAAACGAAACAACCAGCCAGATAAAGAGAGAACACCCCCGGCGATAAATTAACAAAATAAAAAACATCGGTTTGGCACACAACTAATTTAATTAACATATTACTTGAAAGTTAGCAAAGTTGGTTTATGAGATTAAAACTAGTTTTGTTTTGCATCATTTGCGGTTTTACAGAGTTTAACCGAAAATAAACTTCTGCAAGGATCATAATCGCCTTTGGTAATCTGCGAATTCAATGTACACTTTGTGGCAATTTATTATTGCGGCCGCTATATTTACATTTGTTTTTATTTTTATTACCATTGAAATATACATTTTGTTGATGCTTATATTTTCTTTTTTTAAAGGTGTATGTTTCAATTGTCTTTAGGACCCGTAGAAATTGTTTCCATTCTTATACCACATGGAAACCTTTGTTTCCTAAAAGTAGGTTCATAAATGAGGATCCTATTCTCGAAGTTGGAGGAAGAATGGTTGAAAATGTTTTTCTTTAGTTTGACTGGTGCGGAATAGGAATTTTTGGGTCAATCCACTACGGGGGGGGGGGGGGGGGCATTGTAAAATAAGTCAAATTGTGTTGAAATGTACTCAAATGTATTTGCCTCTTTTAAGGATTGTCCAGGTTGTGACCGTTAGTTACACGGCTACAGCCTTAATAAGGTTCAAGGTCATCCTTAAGGAAAAATTATCCAATGCTCAGATTTTGTTGAAACTGGTGTCAAATTATTGCTCTATTCATACTGAAACACAAAATGAACAAAATCGAGGTCAAGTTTTAGTGAGCCCTACAAACCATGAAGATTCTTGTTACATTTTGCAATCTAATAATGCGTTCAAATACCAAACATTGTAAAAAAGTTAGACGGACAATCTGACATCAGTTTCAACAAATTCGGAGCATTGGTTAAGTTTTGCAGAGGTTCAACTTGAATCTTATAGGGCTGTACCTGTGTAACTAAATGTCAGAACCTAGACAAACTATACCTTTTCAGCCCTGTGCTAATTTTACACCTATTCAGTCAGATTCAGCATCATTAAAAATGTAGAAACACTTTTTCAAACCTTCTTCCCACACTTCGAGAATAGGATCCTTATTTATGACCCTTAATATTTCCTGAAATTCCAGCCTCCAAATGCACTTTCCCCGAAATAAATAGAGAGCAAATTTTCTTTTTATGAATAAACTTAAACTTAGCAGAGTAATTTTATGCTTAAATAGAACAGCCATCTTTAAAAGCCATGATTAAAAAACACGTAAAAGTGGCGACAATCTGCCACGCGATAGACAAATGAAGGCGTAGTCCAGAAGGCCTAGAAAGTAGGAAAGGTAAAATGATGAGTGCAGCCCATGTGTCATAATGGCATTATCTCATCAACGAATGTGAAGTTGACGTAAAGGATCAAAACGCAACCAAGCAGTCAATACCGAAAACATATGATCAGCAGTAGCCCGCTACATAAATTTTGCAAACTCAGGCCAATAGTAGCCGTCAACACAATACCAGAAGTTGAAAATTTTATACGATCTGGTGCGTGGTTAACACATCAACAGTAGTTTGTATAGTCAATAATAAATAAGGTAGATCTCAGCGTCCTCCCACGCATAGCTTAACAAAAAAGGGCAATTATAAGACAATTTGCAGCATTTACAGGGCCATTTAACACAAAAATATCAATTTTGCAACCAGGCTTTTATAACCAGTCAAAAACGAAGGCGGCAGTTATGTCGAATGTAATGTTGGAATAGATTGGGTCACTTTCGCAGCTAAAATTACATGACATACTTTAGAACTGACGCATTAGACTATTAAATGGCATCAGTGGCGTATTTTTTGACATGGGGGGGGGTTTGAAGATTTATGAATAAATAGGTTTTGCTGACAAAATATGTTGCTGCATGGTATATGTGCGTGCGAAGTGCACTAAAAATTTTGCCATTTATAACTTAAAATCGTTAAAGGTAATCGCAATCAAAACAAAATGTGCACAAAGCGCGCGGAAATTTACCATTTTAAACTAATATGGTACAATATGAGGTTATTGTGGTAAAGACCTACATGGCGGGGGTCAACATTGGGGATGATCGTATAGCCCACCCCCTCATCAAAATATTGGGGGGGGGTGTATATACCCCATCCCCCGGGATTTATGCCTATCCATGACATACTGTAGCACTGACATATTAGGCTATTACTTTAGATTTTCTTCACGCAGAAAACAATTTCGATTAGTTATAAAAGAAACATGCAGTCTAGAAAAAGGTTCCCTTTTCTCAATTTTTTTTACGATTGGGATTGTATTGAATTGATTGGTCTTGACATAAATGTTATCAAATCCACAGTCTGTTTCTTCAAATGCATGCAATGGTCTAATCCTTCAGCAGCCAAAACGTGACTCTCAATTTTAATATAAGTTTTGAAAGCAAAAGATTTGCAATAGCTATGATTAAGCAAGGTATTCATTCCACTGCCTTGAGCACTTGCAATCAAACATTAACTTAATTCATCTTGCTATGCCAAACTGATTGAAGACGTAGACATAATGGTAAGATTGGTCAAGGTTTATGCCAAAAAGAAAAACATTTTGTCAGCCATTTTCCAAGAGTTACATTGTCCAGCACATAAGTGTGCCCAATGTGCATTTTCACGTCTTTGCTTAAATTGAGATTGCTGAGTTGAGTTTACAACGAAGGGTATAAAACGTAAACGTCACATCGGGTGTTGAGCAGTGTTTACAATGTTTGTTTTTCAATTTACCATTGAAGGGTGCATTTTGTTGATACTCTATGTTTTCTTTTTTTGAAGGTGTATGCTCCTATTGTCTTATGGACCCTAGGAGTTGTTTCTATTCTTATACTACATGAAAAACTGTTCTCAATATTTCCTGAATTTCTTCCACCAATATGCATTTTTTTCAAAAACAGAGAGCAAAGCCCGGTTAACCATAAACACTAGTAGAGTAATTTGTAGTGTATCGCAGTGTGCCTATGACGTATACAGTGTGCGTCATTAAAACGCAGGATTCAAAGCGCTATTTTTCTGAGAAAATTATGCAAAACTTTTGTGTATATTTTCATATGGATTTGATTGGCCATAATCTCATCTTTGAAAAGATTTTTTTTGGTGTAAATTTGTTTTTGTGAAGCCCTTCTGAATCGGGTTGGTCCGATTCAATGACGAATAACACAATGACCAGTTATGTACTATGTAGTTTATGCATTCAAGACAAAATCAGAACCAAACTTTGTTTACAACAACTGATGATAAGGACCATTTTGGCTACCGCCAGAAAATATGGCTGATCGGATCTTGTGAGATAGAACAAGCGCATGCGCAGATTGGAACGGCGACCAGTAGCGATTTAAAATGGATTAACTAGCCAATTCGGCTTCATTAATCCTTATTAAATTAATCACGGGACTATTATTGTTTCAAAACATCATGGGGTGATTTCTGAGAATAAGTTGTATTGGAATTTGGAATTGACATCAAGTTGGACATATTGCACAATGTGTTAAAAGATATTAAAATGGCTCAGAAGATCAGTTCAAACACCTACATGGAAAATCTATGATCACAGTAATTAATTTCCATTCTTTTAACAGTTCTCTTCCACTTTATAGACATTAACAAATTTACACTGCTTTCTTCATTATTAAAACAAAATCCTTTTTTTCAAGCGCAGTCCTGTCACAGCTATCCCGCTTTGTGATCCGCGCAAAGACTCTCCACTGTACTGAATTAAAACATTTCACTAGATATCTGTGATTTCATAAATCGGTCCAGCTTGGAATTCACAACCACTCTTCAACTCTGGAGAGGAGTGTCGAAATGAGATGGGACAAAAGGCTTAGCAAAGATCGTTAACATCGCGATGAACAGAGGTAGTTGATATTTTTAATATTTTTGTTTCCAATCCAACGTTTGTATTGAAACACCCTGTATAATCCAAGAAAAATAGAATAATGGTTTGACTTCAAATAATTGCAACAGAAACGATTTTGTGTGTTGTATACTTACAATCATGAGAGAATAACATATCAAAGTCTAGAAGTATAAGTAGCGGAGAACATGTGTGTGTGTGTGGGGGGGGGGGGCAAGGTTTGTATAGGGGAAATATAAAGTAGGTAATAATATTGTACTAAAATCTATACCAACATTTTGGCCATGTCCTAAGGATTAAAATATGTATAGTTTGCCCTATCTGTGGGTTATAGTTTAATAGTTATAGGGCATTAAAGTTTCAAGGTCATCCTGGGGTAGCATTTTCATAATGCTCCGATTCTTTTCAAAATGGTCCCAAATCTTTCCTATAGTCCCAAAGGACCAGGGAATATAATACTTGCACCCATTTCCCCATTTGGTCATGTAATTATAGGTCCAAATATAACAATGGTCTACATATCCTATGAGGTCATTAATGCTTACCATCTTATTTACATACTAAAATGTCAAATGTAGAAAAAAAATGTAGTTTCTGATATAGGATATGACCATACCAACAATTTGAGACTAGTTCCGTCAAAATCGGAGCACTCTGAAAGGATTACCCCAGGTTGACCTTGAACCGTTATGAGCCTATAATCCTGAGACTAATGACCGTAGATATTTCTTTTCCTACGAAACGTGGTTGTGGATGTAAGCTTTAGGCTCTCGTATGCAGTAGAGAATATTGTACAGCATCAGCCACCTTTAAAAGTCAATGATTGAAAACACGTTTAAATTTGCGTCAATCTGCTCCACGCGAATATACAAATGAAGGCGTAGTCCAAAAGGCAATTGTAAGTAGAAAAATGATGAGTGACAGCCCATCCGTGGCATGTGTTCCATAATACATTATCTCATCAAAGAGTGTGAAGTTGACGTAGAACCTCAAACGCCAAACAGTCAATACCTACGACTTATGTTCAGCAATAGCCGTTAACTTAAATTTTTAAAAACGTATTCAATAGTGTCCGTCACCACAATAGCAACAAGTTTGCAAAATTTATACGATATGGCCCGTTAACGCATCAGCAGTAACTTTGTATAATCTATCATTAAATACTTTAACTACGATAGCAGTTAGGACAAGAAATAAGGCGGATGTCAGCCTCCCACGCATAACTTTAACAATTTTTTCGCATTTTTTAAACACAATGTTGCTTATTTTTAAATTAATTGATCTTTACTTGGCAGAAAAAAACCTTCTATAGCAGCAGCTTTGCAGAATTTATGCAATAGACCCATTAACACAATAACAGCAATTTTGCAGAATTTGTAGGGATATTTAACAGGGCTAGTATCAATAATATCAGTTTTGCGGACTTTTGCAAGGCTCACGAAATCCACCTTTAATACTGAATTTATGAGCTCGCCCCTTCTAAATGTTGCAACTTCCACCGCTACTGGAACTCACTGAAGCCAGCTTAAACCGCTAAATAAAAAGCCTTCTGTAACAAGGCCTGGGCAGGGCGATCATAGGGCAATCATAACTTAATGAATGTTGGTCATGGTCATATAAAATTTTAGGACGGAAACCATACTTCCAAAACCAATAACTCATTCAGATTATTCCATAGTTTTAAAGAAAATCATAAAAAACACATTCCACCATTCTCAGTATCACTTGCAACTTGTGTAAGACCTTTAACTTGTTGATTTTATCATCTAGAGATGTTTTTTTCCTATCTTTAAAATGTTTGATCTGGATCTGGATTTACACCAAGATATATTGCACCTCTGGCTCAAAGTGCATTGATATACTAATACTTAGAGATTTCTTTTGATAATTGGAGACACAGACTAAAATGTCAAAAAAGTAATAAAATTGTTTTTTATAATTATTTAAAGTTACTATGACTACACAAAACGTGTAGACTATCATGTTCGTCATTTTTATTCACTTTGAAATAAAGACGCCCTCAAATGTCAAAAGTTCTTTTTGCATTTTGGTACATATTGACTGCATATTACTTTAGTGAAAGATAGCTGTTTTTTACCAAAACAAATTGCAGTAGATACATTATTTTGTGTTATCATATTTCTTAATTGACACAGAGCAATACATCAAAAGTCTGCAAAAAAAAAACAAAAATGGAAACATATAAACAATGGAGAGTGGGCGCAAAGGTTTTCAAAAGGTATAATTTGCTTTATAATAGTATTAGTTTCAGGATTATATTGCTCATAACTGTTCAAGGTCATCCTGGGGTAATTTTTTTTCCAGAATTGATCCAATTGCATGAAACTATTCGTAGATTGTTTGTCTGGTCACATCCTATAAGAGAAAATGTATATTTCCTCTGCATCTTGATATTTCCATGCAGTTTTAAAAATTTCATTAAAATAACGGCGTTTTGACTGGCAGCTGGGATTCACTACAGTTACAATGACTTTTTTACAGTCATTTGCACGTTTCGAGTCCCTTTTTACAGTTATTTGCACGTTTAGAGTCCCAACTGACAGTTAAAATGCAGTTTGTCTAAGAACATTTTAACAGTGTATGTATATAAATTAGATGATAAGGATTAATGATCAGTTATCAATAGCTACCAAACCTTTTACCAAGGATGAACTTCAGAAGGTTGTCAAAAAGCACAGTAGTTCGAAAATACCAGAAGTGAACTTCAGAAGGTTGTCAAAAAGCACAGTATTTCGAAAATACCAGAAACTCACACCATCCCGGTAATCATATTGAAGCACGAGCTTTTCCAAGAGCAACCTCTTGAGTTCTGCAATTACACTCTACTGGATAATACGCCTTGGGAATGTTCCATCTCATGCATCAGTCTTCTGACAAAACAAATGTTCTCCCCTTCAGCTCTGGAAACTACAGGCATCTGCCTATCTGCTATTGCTGCAAAGATCTACAACTCACTTCTTCCCAACCGCGTAAAACTTCAAATGCATGCTATTCTTCGAAGGAACCAAAATGGATTATGTAGATTAAATAGATCTACCCTACCACAGATTCTGGCACTACAAAGAAATTATAGTATCCAAGAGAAAAACATGCATAGTCTTGGTAGGCTTCTCAAACTCCAGGAGAAGAACATGCATAGTCTTTGTAGGCTTCTCAAAAACCTGATAGTGAGGTAGTCCCATCATCCAACACCTAGGGACAGTGGGCTTTACTATTCCCAAAATAAACCGTGTTGTATTTATTTTTACTATACCTCAAGAATATTTTCCAAGATACCGGTATATGAATAGGAACGTGTCATTGTAACATGTCTAAAGCAAGCCTGTTCTCAATGGTCAATTAGTTACTAGCCTATTTGAAGGCTACGAATTTACTAAGTAGGCCTCGCGTAAGATCAAAGAAAATAGTCTTTTAAAAGCATACCTGACTTTCATCTAAAATATCACTAGCAGGGGTTATTTGAACATCAGATTTAAGGATTTTGTTACAAGCTTTTCACATCACCATTTCCATTAATTTCGTAAAAATGATTTAAAAATCAACATCCGTCACTATGTATACACCGACCTATTGTTTCAAACGACTGTGCTCAGCCTATACCCACTCAATGATCAAATGATCATTGGAGAATACTAATATTTTCCGTGATATAATAATCCGGATGTTTTAAGATGCAAAGCGATGGGTGCAATAAGGCTCCAGTTGATTTTAGGGTTCGTGATCCTGAACCAGGATGGATTCTGATGTAAAATCCAATTCCTAGACCACATGGCTAAAAAACCGTTTTAAAGAGGCCATGGCAGATTATGATAATAAACTTGGATAACCTTGATTTGCAATTAGCGTGATGAAAGTGTGTGTGTTGCAGAGAAAATAAGGGGCCACGGTTGATTATGTTTTAATTAAATACAATTCATTACAGCTCTTTGAATGCGAATGCCGAGATAGAACGCTCTAAAGACGCAAACCCCAAAACCAAAAGTTGCCGTTTTGGATTTTTTCAATGGGCATTACAGGTGTATGGGACAAGAACAGTGTACCACAAATCAAATATTGCAGATAGGCTTTCTCCGTCATTCAGTCGGAAAAACCCTTCTTTGGTCAATCAAAATACACACATATTCTTGCGTTGTTACCACACAGGGTGGACCCATGAAAAATGCAAACAATTTGCAATTTTGGTTTGGGGGAGTTTGCGTCTTTGGGGCGCTCTTCTCAGCCAATTTTGCACGTTTTCTTTTACAAGACGAGGCTATTGTTGTTTAACTGACAAGACCCAAGACCACGGGTAAACAAAAGATATTTCGAAACTTTCACAAAATTGTCTGACTTGACACAATATGATCGAAAAAAATGCGAGATACTTGCGGTGACAGGTGTATATATATATATCTATAAAGATATATATATATATATATATATATTATATATATCCCTTAAATCAATAAAAACCCACTTTTACCCACTTTTCAATTTTGGGCAAAATTCTCCATCTCAGTCGATTTCATCGCGGCATACAACCAAGCCGGAACACTGGCCGAAAGCTTTTCAGCACCAACAACTCTTAAGTAATAGCGGCCACTTTCAGTAACTACGAAGGAAGTGGTTCCGCTCTGGAATGAGTTCATTTTTGAAAAGTTAACATACCGTGGCGGCTAGGTGACTTTCCCCAAAAGAGCTGGGCGGACTTTCCGCTGAACAGGAAGCGGTCCGCTCTGGACTTAGTTTTTTTCTGAACTCTGCGGACTTAGTTTTTTCCACCCAACGTTCGCAATAGTAGATCGAGAGTGATTTTTAATGGAGTGCGTCCGTACTGCAACAAAAATCTACCTGCGGTGGCTCGGCTAAGTGACTTGTCATTGCCGTGGCCGGCTAGTGCCTTTTCACTGAAAAATCACTAAACGATCTATGGGCGACTTTCAGCTGACCATAGAGGCGGTACGCTCTGGACGTAGTTCATTTTCATGAAAACTATGGACTTAGTTTTTTTCCACCACCGTTTGCGCCTTAGTAGATCTAGAGTGAATTTTTAATGAGTGTCGCTACTGCAAAAATCTCGCTGCCGTGGCCCAGCTAAGTGACTTTTCACTGCCGTGGCCGGTTAGGGCCTTTTCACTGAAAACTCACTCAAAGATCTAGGGCGACTTTCCCGCTGACATAGAAGCGGTCCGCTCTGGACTTGTTCATTTTGAAAAGTCTACTGCCGTGGCCCGGCTAGGGTGCTGTCACTGAAAGATCATAAAAAGATCTAGGGCGCTTTTCCGCTGGAACATGTAAGCGGTCCGCTCTGGACTTGTTCATTTTTGAAAAGTCTACGTGCCGTGTGACCCGGCTAGGTGATTTTCACTGCCGTGGCCCGGTAGGCCTTTTCACTGAAAAGATCACTAAAACGATCTAGGGCGACTTTACGATGACCAAGAAGCGGTCCGCATTGGACTTAGTTCATTTTGAAAAGCTACCTGCCGTGGCCGGGCTAGGTGCCTTGTCACTGAAAGATCAACTAAAAGATCTAGGGCAAATTTCCGCTGACCATGGAAGCGGTTCGCTCTGGACCTTAGTTCATTTTTGGAAAAGTCTACCTGCCGGTGCCCCGACTCGGCTGCCTTGTCACTGAAGATCACTAAAAGATTCTAGGGCAGCTTTCCGCTGACCATGGAGCGGTCCGCGTTTGGACTAGTTCCTTTTTGAACAAGTCTACCTGCCGTGGCCCGGCTAAGTGACTTTTCATGAAAGATACACGAAAAGATCTAGGGCGACTTCGCTGGGGGGACACATGGGAAGCGGCCGCTCTGGACTTCAGTTCATTTTTGAAAGTCGACCTGCCGGGGCCAGGCTAAGTGACTTTCACTGCCGTGGCCCGGCTAGGTGCCTTTTCACTGAAAGATCACTCTAAAAGATCAAGGGCGACTTTACGCTGACAAAGGAAGCGGTACGCTCTGGACTTAGTTTTTTTTCTGAACTTGACTCTAGTTATTTTTCTGGACTTAGTTCATTTTGAATGTCCGAAATGCACTACCCTCCTATAGTATACTTCTGGTCGCGAACCCATACTTATCCTTAGAGCAACTCATAGCGAGGCCCAGTAGTACTTAACCTCAACTTACTGTTGCGAGTTTGCTGTCAGAAAATAGGCATGATACGCACTCTTAAAACATTAGATATGAACCTTCCACACCTTATCTAAATAGGTTTCTTGGAAACAGAAAGGTGGCCAACATTTCTGGCGGATCTAATGGGGTTGTCTCCGGCCCAATAAGTAGTTGATTTTCCGCTGTGGCCAGCTAGCGGACTTTTTCTGAAGGATCACTAAAAGATCTAGAGGCGTCTTTTCGCTGACCATGGAAAAGCGGTCCGGCTCTGGACTTAGTTAATTTTTGAAAAGATCTACCTGGCGTGGCACGGCTAGGTGACTTTTCATGCCGTGGCCCGGCTAGGTGCACTTTTCCTGCCGTGGCGAGGCGGTCCGCTCTGGACTTAGCTTAATTTTTGAAAAGTCTGACCTGCCGTGGCACCGGCTAGGTGACTTCTTCACCTGCACGTGGCCCGGATAAGGTTTGGATAGTGCGGGATTCGCCACCACTTCTGTAGCCCGGAAATCACCCGGAGGCTTACTAACAAAACTGTGGCCCCCTTCTGGTTTCCGCAAACACCAACTTAAAATAGGGTTTGAAGGGAAAAAACATCATGTATGAAAGAGTGCCGGGCCCGCCTGGTTCTGAGCGCAGACCCACACTGGTCGGATGTGGTTCAGGTGTGTGACGCGAGTTAGAAATGAAAGTTGCAATTTTTTTTGGGAGCAAAAAACTGTCGGGGACAAGAAAGATACTATAGGGGAGTTATCCGGGCTAAAAAAAAAACTGGCCCGGGTCGTGGTTTTGGTTGTGGAGCAGGCTTAGTTATGAGTGTTTTGCGCCAACATTTTTGAGCCGGCAGAAGGGCCGTTTTCCCACTAGTAGAAGGGGCTTCAGCTGGAGAGAGCTAAAAATGGCCGGGTGCGTATGCGAAATCTGGATTTTGAATCTAGGGACGCTTCGGTAGCGTTACATTGAGTGTTGGTACAAAAATGTAGCATGCGCAGAGGCCCAAAAAGCGGCCTGCAGCGGCTGGGGGCGTGGTCGGAGACCAGACAGTATACTATACATAGTCGCAGCACTGAAGTGTGGATATTGAAAAAATGAACAAGTCCGGAGGACCAGTAACACGCATGTAGCCGCGATTTCCGGCTGCCTTGGAAGCCTACGCTCTGGAACTTAGTTTTTTTTCATCCTTACCGCTATGGACTAGTTTTTTTTTGTTTCAACCGTAACTATGGCTGTGGGATCTAGGGCAAAATTTCCCGCTCAATACCGATGCAGTGGTCCGCCTTGGACTTAGTTATTTTTTCAAAATGTCCGGAGCGGACCAGTTACACGCATGTAGCGCCGATTTCCGGCTAAAGATCAGGAGCCGACCGCTTCTGGACTTAGTTTTTTTTCACCCTTAAATATGGCTGTTGGATATAGGGCCCCCCAATTTCCCGCTAAGCCGGGGCAGTAGTCCGCTCTGGGACTTAGTCGTTTTTTCACAAAGGGACTAGTCAGTTTTTCGAAAGAGGACCTTTTCCCTTTTTCAAATCTAGAGATTTTGTCAATCTAAAAAGGGATTTTGGTTGAAAAGGCCGGCCCCCCATCGAATTTTTATGAAAGGCGGCCGCATCTGAACTTCACCGCAAGTAGTCACTTTGGAGAAATTGGTGGTGAAAAGATCCGTTTCCAGTCAATTAATTTTACTGAAAGGCAAGCCGCATTATGAAATTCACCGAAGTAGTCACTTTGGGAGAATTTTGTGGTGAAACGAACCGTTTCCAGTCACTTTGGGAGAAACTTTGGACGGTGAAAAAGAACCGTTTACATCGGTGACCGGGACTTCCGGTACTTGAGCAAAGGTATAGGATTATAAAAATGCAATCGTTTTTTCAGGTAAGTATCATATGGATAGTGGATAGGGACGATGGGACCGAAGACCAGACGCTACGCTACACCAAACCAACCCGATAGGATTCCGGATTTCCAAGTTCGAGTCCCACTAAGGTAATTAATTTTTGTTCTTTTTCTTTTCGCCATACCTTTTGTTCACGTGATACCGTCACGTGGTACGTGGCACGTGATGATTCGTGGGGGGAAATAAAAAGGTATTAAAGGAGCGATCGCCAGCAATCTGTATCAGTCTAAGCAATGGACACGGACGACAAGCACTTCAGAGGCCTCCACGAGGAACACTTACTCGTTGGTCAAAAAAGAAAGATGTTGAAAAAGGCTGGCAAGAAGCCTAAGAAGCCGCGGGTGGAGACCGGGGAAGGTAGCGGCAGCAAAGACAGCCGACCGCACCCTGAAATCCTGCCCGACACGAGGCGGGTTAGGGCAGCAAAGAGCGCAGCAGACTCCGGCGCATCCACTTCATCAGCGGAGCCGGCGCTATTCCCCCGACCTGCTGTGCCCAAACCCAAGCCAAAGAAGGACTAAAGGAGGCCGGGGGAAGGGCCCGGTTGCATCAAGTTCATGGGCAAGGCTATAATTCTGCCAAGATCGGAGCAAATCAGCGTTGTAATTCCCAGGATAGTCGTGCCCGAGGACATAGTGCAACCCGTTGATGAAGCATGCGCTTGAAGCGGAACCCCAAACGCTGGTACAGACTTAGCAGTGACATTGATGAGGCCCTATAGGATCAGAAGGAATTTTATCTGATGATCCGCGCAAGCACAAGCCACCGCGACAGACAGGGTGCCGACGCTCATAGACGAGGCAGAAAATGACCCGAAGCGAGGACCGATGGACTGGCAGGCCCTTCTAAGGACGATCTCGGAGGGACGCCACATTGACCCCGGTGCGACGACACCTGTTCCGCGGTACACTGCCGAGTGGACCGACCTTTGGCGCTGAACCAACCGACGCGTCCCTGGACTATTTTGCGGAATTTTTCTCTCTTAATCTCTTCCGGAGATCGCCGACTGGACCAACATCCGGTTGAGAGAAAGAGGGTGAGAAAGATGACATCGGCCGCCGAAATCCGCGCGTGGTTTGGTATCCATTGGTCGAGGGTCTTAATTCGCTGGCGAACGCCAAAGATTATTGGTTCGACCCATGGGGGTTTACGAAACCCGATAATTTGCAATGCGATGGGTTGAAAAACGCGTTTTGAAGCGTCTGGTAGCATCTCTTGTGCCGATCCAACTACGACCCAAAAGATGGATTGCAGAAACTCAAGGAGAAAAAGAGCATAAGTTCAATTACATCCGAACAGCATCCGCTGGCTAGAGTCCAGTCCGCCTGGGACACTGGTCAGCGGAATTGCCAGGAGACGTAGTATAACTCCGCAATCCGAACTATCTCTCGATGAAGGCATGGTGGCCGTACAAGGGGCATGACGCGTTGGTACGAACCATCGAAATGCAGACCCCAAGCCTACCCAGCCCAGGGCTTTCAGAATGTACGCATTATGCGGAAGGGACACTGGTCCATGTGCAACTTTACTCCGTATGCACCTTCAAACAGGCGGCGGAAAGTCGTGGATTTAATCGCGCTCGACGGGACATCGAGTCACCACAAACAAGTTCCATCAAAATTTACTGCGACAAGTGTAAAACGGATCCTATCAATTAGCCCAGGAACTGTTGGAGAGCGATACCATCTAAACGGGGGGCCGGAAAGAGAACTTACCGGGACAGCCAACTGACTTCTCAAAAGATTGCCGCAAAACCCGGAGCGATGTCATCAAGAACCTGGATAAGGCCCGCTTGGTACTTTTTATGTTCGGCAAAAATAGGGCGCCCAACGTTCACGCTGTGGAGAGACATCAAGGTGGTTGCTGCCACTAGTTTCAAACTGCGCATAACGGGTTACCGCGTGCCAAGTGATCACGAGAAGAAGGATCAGCCGGGAGCTTTTCGCTCACCCAAGGCTATAAGAAAGAGGCCGCACATATCGCCGCATCCCGCCGTAATTGTTGAAATACAACAGTACAGAGCGGCCGTTGAACAAAGGATCAGTTAGTGCATACAACTCCCCATGCTGAAGAAAGAGTCAGCACTGGTGGAAGTAGGTGCTTTACTTCTTGGTCGATATAAGCTGGGTCAATGCCTGGATTTTTACAATCGTGTCCACAATGTGGCGGCAAACCCGGCTGCTGATAGAATTGTTCGACATTCGAGGTTTATCCTCAAACTGGCGGAGGAGCTCATTGACGGTTCGGCCGGCGGCCGTTCCCCCACCTGTCGCCTGTAGTACGGCACCATGCCTAACCAATAGGGCCGGGCCATGAGCTGTTTGATATGAGGAAGAGGCTCCTGCACCTGTAGGAGGAGGCCAGAACACTCGGAGGAACGACTGCTTCAGGAAGGGCGGAAGCGGACGAAGTTCGGGTGCCAGAACGTGCGGGGTGGCTCTCTGTAGGGGGAGTGTTTTTTTTTGTATACCATCGCTTCACTCTTTGATAGATTTTGCCAGTTTTGAATTGAGCGACCACCTCGCGGTCCCAAAAACAGCCTGCATGTTGCGCAAGCATTTTGACGAAAAAAGACGGACGCCTAAGGGCAGGTTGTGCCGAATGATAGGGCACCCTGCCTTGCTAACTTTGTTCGCTGACTTACTCGAACATTGACATTGAAGTGCCCGCAGCGTTTGTGCCGAAACACCAGTGCACCGCTGTAGTTCTAACATGGGACTATAGGACCGACGAATACAGTTGTTGTGAGAGGCGATAGGCACAGCTGAACTAATACTTGTACATTAAGATCGCTTAAATGTTACACAAGATGTTGTGCCGGGTTAAGAGGCACCATCTGTTTTATTTGGCTTGACGGAAACTGTTACTTTAAGCTGATCTCCCTAACCCTGCGACGGCCGGCGGTCGGTACAAGTAAACTAACTCAGAATATTGTAACTTCAAACTCTCAGCTAGCTACTGCTACCCTCTCAGTCCACCCGCAATCGATTCACTGCTGCTACCACAGAACGGCAGCCTACATGTACTGTTGGAACTGCCAATAAAAACACACATGGGAGGACTTCATCCCGGACCGGTATTTGGATCCTGTACCCGACAAGGAAGAACTGAATGGGCTGGGCCTATCCTCTCCAGGATAATATAGGTTCCCCGGCGCCGTGGTGCGTTGGTTAAACCAACAGTTCCAAATACAAAACTCCTGCTACCATACAAGACTTGCAGCGAGCTACTGCTACCACAGAAGGGCAGCCGAAATACTACCAGACACCACCAACTAAATAATCAGAAAATGTCTGTGATAACCAGATGTTGACACTTAATTCAAACGAAGAACACAATCATTGCCCAAAATTCCAATACAATTACATTGTCACAACAATTAAAAACAACAAATTCCATATAAAGTTAGCAAAAGGGTAATAGGTTAATTAAATAGACCGTAGGCCGAAACATTACGGTAATTGTTTTAAAACTGCACGCGCCCTTAACAGGAGTGCGGCCCCGCCACTTAGTGTTACGCGTCAAGGAGGGGTCAGTAGCCGGGTTCAGGTCAGGGGTTGCGACCCGGGAAAAGTTAGTGGTTGGCAAAGATTCATGCAATAGGCCAACATTACGGTAAAACAGAACTGCGCCTAAAAGGCACCCGTGCGGTGCCCCTCTAGTTACGGTAAAAGTGAGGGACGGGGTTCAGTTAGCCGGGTCAAGGTCAGGGGTTGCGACCGGGTAAAGGTAGTGGTAGGACCGATTCAGCAATAGGCCCAACATTACTGTAAAACAGCACTGACGGGGCCTATTAACAGGCGTGCGGTCGCCCATTAGTTCCGGTCAAGTGAGGGGTCAGTTAGCAGGGTCAAGGTCAGGGGTTGCGACCGGGTCAAATGTTAGTGGTTAGGCCAAACATACGGTAAAACAGCACGGCCTTACAGGCGTGCGGTTCGCCCTTAGGTACGTCAAGTGAGGGAGTCAGTAGCCTGGGTCAAGGTCCCGGGGGGGTTTTCACTGCCCGGGTCAAGTCAGAGGTTGTGACGCGTTAGAGGTCAGGGGTTGGGGAGTTGGGACCACGTCATATTGTAGGCCGAACATGTGCGGTAGTCTTCGCCAATTCATTCCCCAGAAATGACCGGTAGATTTATAATAAAGTGTTGGCTACCTACCGGTTTCTGCAAAACCTATTTAGGATTGGGTGTGTTCGGTTTATATCTAATGTTTTAAAGAGTGAGTATCATGCTAGTTTCTGACAGCAAACTTGCAACAGTAAGTTCAGGTTAAGTACTGGGCCATCGCTATTGAAGTTGCTTAAGGATAGAGCGTGGTTCGCGCCCAGAACGTTTATATACATAGGAGGGTACGTGCCATCTCGGGACATTTCAAAAATGACTAAGTC
Organism: Ophioderma brevispina; assembly: GCA_023653785.1. Lineage (NCBI taxonomy): Eukaryota > Metazoa > Echinodermata > Ophiuroidea > Amphilepidida > Ophiodermatidae > Ophioderma > Ophioderma brevispina. The sequence continues at coordinate 60,025 of JAMKCH010001729.1, forward strand.
CAGAAAAAAACTAAGTCCAGAGTTCAGAAATGAGCGGACCGCTTCCTTGATGAGCGGAAAGTCGCCCTAGATCTTTTAGTGATTTCAGTGAAAAGTCACTAGCCGGGCTACGCAGTGAAAAGTCACCGTGCCTGGGCACGGCAGGTAGAATTTTCAAAAGAACTAAGTCCAGAGCGGACATCTTCCTTGGTCAGCGGAAAGTCGCCCTAGACCTATTAGTGATCTGTCAGTGAAGAGTCACATAGCCGGGCGACGGAAGTGAAAAGTCACTAAGCGGGGCCACGGCAGGTAGAGGTGAGACTTTTCAAAATGAACTAAGTCCAGAGGACCGCTTCCTGGTCAGCGAAAGTCGACCAGATCTTTTATGTTGATCTTTCAGTGAAAAGTAACCTAGCGGCTACGGCAGGATGGAAAAGTCCCACCTTGCCGGGCACGGCAGGTAGACTTTTCCAAATGAACTAAAGCCAGAGCGGACCGCTGCCTTGGTTTTTTTTTCAAAAGCGGGGGGGGGAAAAGTCGCCCTAGAATTTCAGTGTGAAAAGTCACACTAGCGGGCGACGGCAGTGAAAAGTCACCTTGCAGGGCCACGGCAGGTTGACTTTCAAAAATGAACTAAGTCCAGACGGGACCAACGCTGGCATTGTCAGGGGTAAATCGTTCTTGATTATTAACCCTACTCTTGGGTTGAATGAAAAAAGTCACGTAGCCGGGGCCACGGCAGCGAGATTTTTGCCGTAGCGGACCACTTCATTTGGTCAGCTGAAAATCACACTATTTTGCATGTAAATTAAAAATTGGAATTAAAAAAAAAACTAAGTCCCAGAGTTCAGAAAAAAAACTAAGTTCCAGAGCGGACCGCTTCCTTGGTCTTCACATGGAAGTGGCCGGTGGACATTAGAGGCGCGGTCTCGCTGAAAGAATGCTATAGTTCACAAACAAGGCTAAGTACCAAAAATTTCTAAGGTCAAGGTAGGGGGCGCCCTACTCGAAAACTCTCAATCGTTCAGGTTACATCAACGTGGATATTTTCCAAATATGGAGTTAGGACGTAAGGGATATATCTAATCTATATTATAGATTGTAATATAATAATATATATATATATATATTATCTATATACATATTGTACTCTAGCCCAATGCGCTTTTTCAAGCTCATAGAAAGCACATTGGATAAAAGTCGCAAAAAATTCTGCACGGACAGATGGTGCGGTTACGATATGACTTTCCACGCCATTGGACAGCGGTTACTTCAGTTTTGAAAAGTTTACATTAAGTATTAAAATATGAAACCATTATTATAGCACCCGTACACACCGCGATTTGAAGTTTATGCGGTATTATAAATACCCTGTCGGATCGTATTATAATGAACTTGCTAGGCACGGTAGTGCCTACTTAGTAAGAAATTACCATTTAGTTATCGTATTTTCTCCTTTATTTATTTTGAATTGTTAGAAAAAAAACTGATTCTTTTAGCTAGATTCAAGGGGGGTTTATGGAGTATGCTAATATGCAACAAAATTCTGATAAGCCAACGGAGTTTACAAATATCCATAAGATGATATAAAATTGAAAAAAATAACCGTGGACAATTGCAGTGGATTCAGGTTATGTTGCGATAGCAAAAGTGAGATTTAAGGTAAGTGTCATTCATCCATTTTACTGCCCTTCTATGAAAAAATGGTGACAACCAAAACTGTCTACAGCATATTCACGAAAGGTTTTTGACATTCTAGCCTGTGTAAAGCAGCAGTATTTTTTGAATGGATCAGATGGATCAACCATGAATTAGTTTGCATATCGCATTATTACACGATCAAGCATGGGTTGGGGCATTTTGCTTCTATTTCTGAAAGGAGTTCTAACTTTATACCCGGGTTTAACCCAGTGTTAGTCCTACATGATTGGACCTTTTTTCTTTCAAAATGACTGTGAAAATTCAATGTAACCGGCGGTGGCGAAATTCCTCCGCATGGCCATTTCGGGGCCCCCATCCAATTGAGAAATGTTCTCACCTTTTACAGCACATTTTTTAAGGCAATGTTGAAAGAGGAAAAAAGTCCACTCATGTAGGACTAACCTGGTTAAAACACGGGTTGTAAAAGAACTCTCTTTCAAATACCAGCCATATGATTAATAATTGAGAAAAGTTTTTCCAATGTACCTAGTTTTGGGGGGACACTCTTCATGACATTGGTATGTTATATTGAAACCCTCATTAAGTAGCCTCATTTAGTAGACTTTTTGTGGGAGAGCGTGGCAGGGCGGTCGTAACCAGCACCTGAGCCTCAAACCTCAAGAGTTTCCTCGATTTTTAAGGGCGGCCCCTCCCCAATTTTTCCGGCTCGCTGTGCTTCACCGGGTAGACCCATATTTGTTCAGTCGGTGCAAAATTCTGCAACGCGGGGGGGGGGGGGGGGGGGGGGGGGGCAGAGGTTTTTGGGGAGACGTGTTGCGGGTAGCGGGCATGCCGCCAGGGCAACCTTCGCAATAACCTTTCTCTTCTTCCATCTTTCGCTTTTCTCTTGTTTCCTCTTCTTTCCTCGTCCCTTTCTTGTTCTCCCTTTCTTTCCTTCCTATCCCTTTTTTCTTTCTCTTCTTTCGCTCTTCCTTTCCCTTTTTTTTCCTTCCCCTTTTACATACTGGAGCGTGGCCTAGCGGTTAGGGTGCTTGCCTGTGCGTGGCGCAAATTTACCAAAAAATCCCTGGTTCTAATCCCGGTGGGGTCACTGCTGGGATTTATTCGCGTGCTCAATTCTGGATTTAATTTGTATACGATCTATTGATTAAATACCGAACTACCGTTCTCCTCCATGGTTCATGGAATTGGGCAAAATGAAAAATGAAAGCATCCCGTCCTTCGGAGGGACGTGAAGCCGTCGGTCCCGTGTACAGAGAGTCACAACTGTACCAGTACATCGCAGTCAGTGTCGAATAAGAGCAGAGGGGAATCCCCTGATTGTTCCCAATCCGCCCACACGTCTCAAAGTGGCCATGTTAGGAGCGTCCATTATTGGATAAAACGCGCCCTGGATCAGCTTATTAAGTCGAATTAATCATGACACACAAAGCCATTACCAAGACTTGTGGATACGCTAAAGTTAGCCTTTCACAAAGACCGTTGTTTAATACAAACAGTTACCCCTAATATAGATTTTAAACATTAAAATGGGAATATTACCCTTGCTGACGTTTTTTGTTGATCCACCGTCAGACATTTGAAAGGGAAAATTACACTTTGCTAAGAAATATTCATATCCTTCATAATATTTTGGTTCCGTGGCTTGAATAGAAAAATATTTTACGTCAGATTAAACATTTTGAAATTGCGTATTATATTAGTACTCTGCCATTAAAATAGTGACATTTTCATTCTCCTTGGTAAACCAATAAGGACGTATATTCACACTAAAAACGATTGTGAGTTTTGGTTTTAATCATTTAGGCTAAGAGAGCCGGCGTAAGATCGATGAGTCAAATAAACTATTTCGCAAGCGATGAGAGGAAACAAGACGTGCAAGGAACGATAACAGTTGCATAATTCATCGAAACACATTGTTGAAAAAGTGCAAACTACTTTCATCGTATTACAGAGAAGAGCTATGCGTAGCTTCTTCAGGAAGGAACAGTTACTCGATCCCAGACGTGCAATTGCACTTTAAAAAGGAGTGAAAAAAGTAATTACCGTCATTTATTTTGAGGGTAAAATGTTGTAAAAATAAGTTACTTAAGCATTGCGGATAAGATTTTTCAGATTTTGAAGACTATTACAACTATTGCCAGCATTAATACAGCAATAATACGAGTACATGTAGATTGCCAGCCTTAATACCAGCAATTAATACGAGTAGATCAAGTCCCAATAATGCGCAGTCGGGAAATTTGTCAAAGGTCAATTGGGAATGTTACACTTCCGGTTAGGACCGTATTTATTACCAATTACCCGACCTCCGCATGCGATATCTTAACTCCAAAAGGGCTTATAGTGGCCAGCATGCATTATTTGATTAGCGCACTTAAAGGGTGATGCATCCGATGTAATTATATAAAGTTTTCATCCTGATTGAATGACCTTTCCCCCAATACAGGATCTCTGAATTTTCACGCTGACATTACAATCTGTCATTTTGTAAGCACCATTGAATACTCTGTAGATCATATTGGTCCACCAAAATAGGACAGGTTTTTGCTCATAACATCCAAACCAAACATCCTTTAGCTGTACGATTTTGCTATACAGTTTATGCAGATATTTGCAAGTTGTGTCTTTGTATTGTTGTAAATGTTATTGATTTTATTTTTTTAAATGTTGCACACAACATTTTGCTGCCATAAGTTATGTTTCAAATAACAACTTACCCTTCATTAATCTTCACCTGCGTCCGATTCGCTTTCGCTGTCAGAATCCTCTGCTAATTTCAACAAAGTTTGTTCACTTTCGATGTCACATATGTTCTCTTTATCCCAATAAAGTTTCCACAGTAAGGATGTGTCGCACTGCCTTTGTCCCTGTCAGAAGTTGTAATTTGTTTCACTGCCTCATCAAATGATTTTTTAATCGCTGCCATACTGAATTGGGTATTGTTCCTAGAAACGTAACCCTTCATGTTGGCCCATATCAGATATTCAGAGTTCTAGCCACAGAGTTAGGGAGGCAAACGTACAATTTCATGGTCGTATTTTTAGCCAGAATGTCATTTTCCCTCAATTTCACATTTTTGAGCTCGTGAGTTATTTTGCTTGATGACATTGTAGATCTTTTTTTCGTATACTTGGCGGAAAATACGATATTCCGGCTTTTCAACCGTTCTTGCGTTTCTTTGTGTTTTTGTTTTTGCTGTTGGATGTCGGAAGTTTCTCAGCTTTGACACTCTGATAGCTTGCATTATCCATTATGACCCTAGACTCCTTGGGTATAATAATAAAGATATTTATAAAATACATTTATATGACACTCTACAGAGAACACGGCGCCTTACAACAAATACTTAAAATACGATATTAATATACAACATGGCATGCACCAGTAAGGGAAACTAACAAAAATCCAAAGATTTTAAGTATCAGAAAAAAGTATGCTATCAGGAGCCGCTTAAAGATATTGGTGGAAGGTGTCTCTCTAATGTTAACAGGAAACTTGTTCCAGATCCTAGGACCAATGACTTTGAAAGTCTATCGCCAAATCTACGCTTGGTGCGAGGAATTACAAGCAGCGTAACATCAGAAGAAGACCGTAGCTTCGTCTTGTACCATCAGAATTACTTTCCAACATGTTATACAAATTTAGGCCATTAATAAGGTATGATGGAGCCTGTCCATGACTTATACACATAGAGAAGGATTTTGTATCTGATACAATCCTTAACAGGCCAGTGAAGAGTGATCAAAATTTGTGACAAACTACGAATACCAAACGAGCAACTTTATTTTGCAAGAGCTGGAGCCTTCTGTTGGCATAGTCAATACGAGACAAAAGTAATATCAAAAGTGATAAACCTACGAATGTGCCATAAGTTACGAGTATGGAATCACACCACTAAATAAACTAGGTGTAGCAGACGACGTCAGTGCTGAGACAGTGTTGGCGTCCCAAATATGGCCCTTGTCTAAATGAAGAGTCACAAAATGTTGATAAGTTGTGTCTTTAAATGAAATTTGAAATTAATCATAATGTGTGGACTAGTAACAAACCATTTGGGTGGTAAATATTTTGTCTGTGCGATTTTTGTATAATTTCTGAGGGTTTGGGGAAACTGTGAAATTTTAATTTATAGTAACATTCAACTAGGCGTGGACGTTTGAAAACAGGCAAATCTTTCGATGCTCTGTAACTCCAAAAATCAGCCTTCATCATATGCCTTTTTCATTTTTGTTGAAGATGTATGGTCCTAATCTTCCCCAAAAATCCAGTTTTGACATAACCAGTCGCTTTATAGCCGAGAAATTGGCGTTTGGTGAGAGGTCATTTTGTACACAAGTCTATGGGGAGGTATTTAGTGGTGTGATTCCGTATGGTAATTTACACTCTTACAGATAGCTCCAATTTGATTGGACATGCTCATGGTGGAATCCAACATGATTGATTCCTAATAATAATCATTACAGCATCATGCATAAACATAACCTTGCACTGTCAAATCAGATTTCACATAAATTACATCATCTGCATTGCATCACCTCACAATTATAACTTCATGGGGAACCCCCAACTTTGCAATATGTTTTGATCTCAATGCATAAACAAGTTGACTCAGTTTGATGTAAATAACAGGTGCATTTTGCACAAACAACAATAGGGGAATTCCCCTTTCTCCTTTTTATATTAAACAAATTACTTTTCCCGTGAGAAATCTTTTCTCAAATATATTGAGAAAATAAAATATAATACTATTTTTGATCACACTAATGGAGGCTTATAACAACAGCTTGAAAGGTTTGAAGAGCATGCTCACAATCACCTGGATTCTTTAGATTAAACTCACAGAAAAGTGTTGAGTATCGTCAGCATACGAGTGTGATTCCTAATAACATCATCGACTGGGTGAGTATACATTATAAAACCTTGAGGCCCTACAATGGAGCCCTGAAGAACAGAGTACATGAAAATATGCTGCTTGGACATTTCATTTAATCCACTTCGGTCAGTGATGATCTATACCAGGCAAGAGTAGTGTCTTTGATACCAAAACTGGTTTCAAGCATTTTAATCATTATAATTTCTAATATACATCAATGGAGATTATAATGCTAAGCCTGTGCCTGAAGATGCGCTGTTTGAAGACGCGCTGTTCACGTGCAACAACAAGTACAACAGAAATGGAATGTACATGAAGGACTTCATGGAACACTTTAACATTGTTGCCACTAACACAAGATTCCAAAATCAATCAAGTAGACTGTGTAGACACCGTCGCCCAAATGGAGAACTTGTCCAGCTGGAGTACATTTTGGTCAGGAAGAAATGGATTAATGGCATTAAGAACTCAAGAGCCTACAGCACCTTTGAAGCTGTTAAATCTGATCATAGACTTGTCTCTAGTAGGATCCGGATAGGTTACCGTCAGAGTAAACCCCTTCCTAGAGTTCCCACGGCTGATGGAAGATTGGGAGATACAAAGCTTTGTGAGCAATATACTATAGCAGTACATAACAGGATCAACACTCTTGTTGACGAACTTGAAGATATGAACTCCAGCACAGTATATGATGCCCTCACTTCAGCCAACAAAATGCACTGGAGAGGCTACCTAGAAGAAATAAGAAGACTACTGCCTTTGCCTCAAATTAAAAAGTCAGCAAAGTAAGAGAAAAACTGAACTAGGCATCGATTGTGCTTTAGAAAGCACAAGTATATCATGCGGTGACAAATTGCTGCCCACGTGGCCTTTGACCCCATTCTGTGTACGCATTATTTGGGTTGCATCAGCAGTTCCTCTGACCAAGTCTGGTAATTATAGCAATTGATATGTGGCGTGAGAAGGGTTTTTAAGATTTTCAAAGAATGCCCCTTTAATCAACCCACGTGACCTTTGACCCAAATCTGTGAACACCCCATATGGGCCTTGGGTCAGTGGTTCTTCTGACCAAGTCTAGTGATTATAGCAATTGATTTGTAGCAGAAACAGCAAAAAGGAGGGTAAGAGCGACTTGACCTGTAATGACCCCTAGGTGACATTTGACTCCAATCTGTGAACACCTCATATGGGCGTTGGGTCAGCGGTTCTTCTGACCAACTCTAGTGATTATAGCAATTGATTTGTGGCAGAAACAGCAAAAAGGAGGGTAAGAGCGACTGACCTGTAATGACCCCTGCGTGACCTTTGACCCCAATCTGTGAACATCCTGTATGGCACTTGGGTCAAGGGTTATTCTGACCAAGTCTGGTTCAGATCAAGCTAACCGTGTAACACTAGTAGCATTTTGAAATATTAAGAGGGATAGAGAGACTGCCCCTTTTTTACGCCTAAATGACTTTGGATTGAAAATTTGTGAACAAGCCATAAGGCCAGGCATCTGGCAATCACTGTGACCGAATGGCATTGATAGCACATGCCAACTGTGGGAGAAGTAGGGAAAAGGGTGTTAGCGCGCCAATGACCGCTATTGACCCTACGTGACCCCTATGGTCAAATTGTGAACACCGTATATGAACCTTGGGTCAGGGGTTCTTGTGACCAATTCTCGTTGCAATCTGAGCAAGCGTCTGGCACTAGTAGCATTTTGAAGCAAGGTACAAAGAAAGAAAGAACTAGCCATGCAGAAGACATAGCGAACAAGACGGCCTGGAAATAAGATCTGATGACCTTTGACCCCATGCCTAATAACTTGATCAATGAGTCACAGATGTCGTTAAATGTATTTTTATGTGTTAACAACGTTACAAGGATCATTATTATTGAGTTTCAACTCAATCCAAGCATGTCAGGGATTTGACCTTTAAACCCCTATAACGTGACCCCTGGGTCACGGATGGGGTCAACTGTGCTTGTTTTGTATTTATGATGTCACGGGGATTATTCCTGACAAATTTCAGCTCAATCGGAGCTTGTTTGTAAATTTTGACCTTTGACCTTGAACTTTGACCTTTGGGGTCAAGACTATCATAGACCTACCCTACTATTAATGTTACATCACTGTAGCAATATCGGGCTTTATCTGTGCTCTATAGGCTGAGATATAGCCAATTTGGTCTTATTTTGGGCATTTTTTGACACATTTGACCATTTGACCCAATAAATGACCTTTGACCCCGATATAAAAAAACCTAATGTACACAGCCAAAATGCATTGTTCTAATACGAATAAAAAAATCTGCTTTGCTTAGTTCTGGCGATAAAAATTCTTGAAGTTATTTAGCTCAAAACCGGAAATGACCTGTAAATGACCTTTGACCCCAAAATAAAAATACCTTGCATACATCAGCTAACATACATTCATATCTGAAGGTTATGTTACTCTGCTCTCTTTACATTTTGAGATAAAAATTTTGAAATTTTTAAAATATTTTTGGTTTTTAACCGGAAGTGACCCCCTTAATGACATTTGACTCCTTATTCCTGAACACCCTATATGTAGCATGGGTCAGTGGTTCCTCTGAACAAGTTTTGTTGATATCGGCTAATCCTGTAGAAGAAGATATTTTTGCCAATTAAATGACATATTTTGGCTTTCAGACCGGAAATGACCCCCTTAATGACCTTTGACTCCTTATCCCTGAACACCCTATATGGAGCATGGGTCATTTGTTCCTCTGAAAGAGTTTAGTTGATATCGACATAATCCTGTAGAAGAAGATATTTTAGGCAATTAAATTACATATGGGCGGTCAACAGGTTTCAAAAAAGGGGTCTCCAAAGTCATATTTGACATGTATAAGGGTTGTGACTCAGCGGTTATTTGGTATAAGTCTGATCTGAATACGTCAAACCATGACTGAGCTAGACGCATTTGCTGCCAGAAAGATGAGTTTCAACTCAATACAAGCATGTCGGAATTTGACTTTTAACCCCGATATAATGTGACCCCTGGGTCACGGATGGGGTCAACTGTAATTGTTTTGCATTTACGATGTCAACATTGACGTATTCCTGAAAATTTCAGCTCACAGACCTTGTTTGTACATTTGACATTTGACCTTTGACCCCCTTGAACTTTGACCTTTGGGGTCAATACTATCATAGACCTACCCTACTATTAATGTTACATCACTGTAGCAATATCGGGCTTTATCTGTGCTCTATAGGCTGAAATATAGCCAATTTGGTCTTATTTTTAGCATTTTTGACACATTTGACCATTTGACCCAATAAATGACCTTTGACCCCGATATAAAAAAACCTAATGTACACAGCCCGAAATGCAGTGTTTCCAGTTTAAATAAAAAAAAAATCTGCATTGCTTAGTTTTCTAGAGATAAAAATTCTTAAAGTTATTTAGCTCAAAACCGGAAGTGACCTGTAAATGACCTTTGACCCCTAAAATAAAATACATTGCATATATCAGCTAACATACATTCATATCTGAAGGTTATGTCACTCTGCTATGTTTACATTTTGAGATAAACATTTTTCAAAGTTTTAAAATATTTTGGTTTTTGACCGGAAGTGACCCCCTTAATGACCTTTGACTCCTTATTCCTGAACACCCTATATGTAGCATGGGTCAGTGGTTCCTCTGAACAAGTTTAGTTGATATCGACATAATCTTGTAGAAGAAGATATTTTTGGGAATTAAATTACACATTTTGGCTTTCAGACCGGAAATGACCCCCTTAATGACCTTTGACCCCTTATCCCTGAACACCCTATATGGAGCATGGGTCAGTTGTTCCTGTGAAAGAGTTTAGTTGATATCGACATAATCCTGTAAAAGAGGATATTTTTGACAATTAAATTACATATTTGATGCCTGTGGCCAGGTCAAAGGTCAGACAGGGTTCAAAGTCATATGACATGAATTTAACGAAGCAGCAGTCATTTGGTATAAGTCTGGTTAAAATACGTCAAACCATGACTGAGCTAGACGCAAATGTTGCCAGAAAAAAAGAAGAAAGAAAGAACGCATCAAAAACAGAACAAGACGGCTGACGGCCGTCTTGTAAAGAACCCATCAAAATGTGACGTTTGCGGGGGTTTCACTCAAACGGTAGACGCACTGCCTTTAACACTTAATTAAGAATCAATTCGGAAGTCATTGTTTTATTAGATAACTCTTTAATTCTCCTCTTAGTCACAAGAGTTTCAATCAAAGTTCAGATCAATTTCAATCAGTCGAATCACACCCTTCTTACTTTTTAACCTCTGACCCACATGGACATCACTCTGATGAACGAGGGCTCTAATCCACTATCACCAGCAGTGGTTCAATGCCACATGACCCCCTCGCCCCTCAGAGCGAGTTCCACCGAGCCAAAGATCAGTTAAACTTTTGAACAAGTATCAATAAAGCAATTAAAATGACAACAGGAATGCATAAATGAGCAAGATTTAACCAAGATACATGGTACATCTACATGAACATTGATTTGTAACACAATCATCCAACATACACCATGTTAGCAAATGGCCTGTGTACAGGCATCAATCCTCAATCTCACTATAAAATGTAAAAGAGTATAAAACTAATAAAATTTTAATATCAAATACAAGTGACCTACTGGTTCATTATGTGTGCTGATTGGCATCATTAAAAAAAGGGAAGTGTCATATGGAAACTACACTAACTACTCCTGGATGTCAGTGGCCCAACCAATCAAGGCAAGAGCACAGGCAACTGTGAATGGAGGATGGTCAACTGCATATGCATCTACAGAAGACCATGCCACAAGGATCCAAGACAACCAGTTAAGGCAACCATGGGTCCATGCGCAGCAGTGTAAATGACACCAAAATCAAGCAATTTTAGATGGAATTTTAGATGTTAGGCAATCCAAAAAGTGGAGGTCACTCCCTAATAGCAAATACATTTTAGCTTTAATCACTAGAAACCACATCCTGAATCTTGTTTGATATCTTCAAAACTATAGCCCAGGGGCAAGGCTAACGGTATCTCAGCCAAAACTGAAATACCGATTTGAAAAGACTATATACAACATGCTTAGGCATGTAATACATGGAATATGGTGTAAATTTTGGAAGTGTCTACAATATCTCTGAAAAAAAACCACATATTTTCATACTGAGAACATGAGCACAACCTCTAATCTCCCGTATTTACATCATGGACAGTGTGTTCTCACTTAGTGGAGACAAAATATACTGTATAAAAGCATAAGTGCCTAACAATGCTATTACCACATTACAAAAACTCATTAAGGCCTGTTTACACATGTACTACATCCCACTGTTAATACATGCAGCATAATATTTACTGAAACTAGGATGCTACCTGACCCTAATTTTGTGTTGGTGCTTTCGTAAATCTCTTGAATCAATAGAGTAAACTACACTCTGCAATTATGTTACCAAGATTTTGTTCAAGGGTACAGTTGTCTGTAAAACATCTTGAAACTTCACACTGGCACCTCACAAAAGTTCCTACAATAACAGAACTCAGTGGGATTTGCATGACTCATTACTGCTAATAAAGCACGACTTACTTGACAAAATGTTTCTTTTATCATATACATGTAGCTGCATGCATGTAGTTTGAAATGACAAATGTGGAGCAGCCCAAATACATGGAATAAAACACAATTTATGATACAGGCCTACACTTGACCTGTAATATCAATCAGCTTAAGGTACACAAAAATATTAATACAGACTTATTGTCAAATTGATAAAATACCCTCAAAATATCACACTGTACTAATAACCCATAATATCATACAAATTTAGGGTCATAACTTGTCTAAGTTGTTAAAGCACACATGCAAACCCTGAATATATTGACAAAAGGTAAACCTTTAATTTGAATGTCTATCTAGCTGCAGTCACACTTGTGTATACAATTTGAAATGTTTATGTATGGTTTGAGAGTGTGTGTGATGGAAGTTGGTATCTGTATATGTATGTGTGTAGCATATGCATGTGTGTGCTTGGATGCGTTTGGCGTGTTTAAGTGGGTACAAATTTTATGCTACCTTGATTAAAAAAGATGATTCAATGTGATGCCAAACTGTAGAACCAAAATACTACAATCATTCTAAATAATTACATGACCTACAAGAGACACTTATCTCATTAATACACCAGGTGTGTAAAAAACATAATATGGTGCCAATCAAGAACTGTCTCAAATTCTGCATGGAAATGACACCCAATTTCATGTCCCACAGGCAAGCTGTGCACCCAAAAGCAGCACTCCAGTCCCACAGAACACAGGGTGATCAAAATGATGGTCAAATAATAACAACGTCAGTCCTATTACTGTAAATAGAAGGGTGCTCAAAAATGAAAAAAAAAACCTCAGGTGACCCATAACTTTTAACTTCCAATAGGTTCGATCACCCATTGTACGCTTTCTTTCTTGCGCACCTTCTGCTTTCCTTTATAGGTGGGCAGGTGCATCATGTAGCTTCAGAGTGCCACTGCTGACAAGTAGGGTTCAATCTGTGAAGCTGACCCATGAATTTGCAGTTGAGGGAAAGGTGAGCCCTTCACTCTAATTGCCATCTGCATCACCTTGCATTCACGACGTTGTTGCGTAAGCTTTTCAACCTCACATAGGCAGTCAGTGTCCGTGCTTTCTGGAGGAGACTTAATGTCTTTTGACTGATGTCGAACTGGCCCATTTCTTGGTGTGGTAATACGCATCAGTTTCTTTCTTCTTCTTCCTGGCTGGGACATACTTTGAGGAATGATCGTGGATGGACAGTGTCCATCAGTACGGGTTTCAGGTCTATTGATATGGATCGCCTGGGATCAGCTTATTGTCTGAATGTTGACGTAATTGGACATGAATTTTGAGAATTTCTTCTTGCAATGTAATGTGGTCCACTCCAGGGCGACTGAAATTTAGCACTTTGCTCTGGCGGGCCGTAAGTACAGGGTGGGTACAAATAGTCTGATTCTCCCCCACATGAAAGAGACTGGTTCATGAACTTTGCTGAATTTTCAATCCTCGCTTTCTTTCTTTGCGTTTCTTTCAGGTCCTCTGCTTCTATTCGCGCACTTTCCAGGAGTTGCATCAGGTCTGCACGTACTTCTGTGCAGACTTTGGAGGGTCTTGTAATTTTAGGCAGTAGAAGATCCAAAGGTGACCGTGGGTGACAGCCCGTATGTGAGAAAGGCAGTGTGTATCCTGTACTAATCAAGGCACGGGTGGTGTTTATGGACAAACTGAACAAATGCAAATGGCGCCCATTATGTGTTGTATTGCTCATCAAGACCCTTTGCGAGGGATGACAAAATTACTGACATACATCTTTCTGATTGCCCTTGCACTGTGGGTGATACATTAGTGTTCGTTTTGTGTAATCTGAAGAATTTTGCAAGTTTTCCTTAATGATGTTTTGATAAATAATTGTCCTCTAGCCGAGTGAAAGAAACAACGGTGTCCATGGCGGCAAAGACCTTCCTTTGACCAGTGACCATGCGGCCACAGTTTGTTGGCCTTTATACAGACTTCTTCCCCAATGCTACCCCAATTCATGATACTTGGTGAAGTAATCTAGGAAACTATCACATATCATTGCCCTGGTGGTTTCACTTACAGGGAGTGTCCAAGAATATCCCTACTAACACGCTCAAATTGCACTGTTTGAACTGGCATATGGATGATTTTGGGCACGAAGCCTTCGAATGGGGTCGACTTCCTTTTGTTTACATGGTACACTGATTGCAAACAAAATTACCAACATACTTGTACATTGTGGGCCAGAAACATTTGGGGGCGGACTTTCTCCATGTACTAGCTTGCCCATAGACCACCTGCCAAGGAAATCAATGTATTCAGCCAATGTTGGAACAAAACCTGGGGATGGCCACTGCACACAGGATTCCCGGGTAGCTCTGTCCCCAATTCTTCCTGGCTGGAAATCCATCATGGTACATTAGGTTGTCGGTTAAAAAGTAGCTTTTGAAGTTTTCTTCCAGAATTTGGGTTGAGTTCGCGATTCCTCAGGGAATTCCAGATTGCAAAATACAATCCATGTCATGGTATGCAGGGTCCTGATGCTGTATTCCCTCAAATTCTCCTTGTCAATATCTATTTGGAGGTTCTGAATGAGGTCCTTTGCTTTCTCCTGCTGTGGAGGTGGCACGGTTTTTTGTGCACGCGTTTTACTTTTTACTGTCACTGACTGCTGAAATTTTGGCAGACTTCTTGTAGCATGGGGGGAAATCAAACTTACTGTTCCAATAAGGGAAGCACAACATCATCCAATTCAAGATCAGCTTGTGTAGGTTGAGTGTACTCCCTTCTACTGATGCTGTCAGCATTCTGGTGAACCTGACCAGGGCGATGTTTGTATGTTGAAAGCGTAGGATTGCATAAGGTGAAACTCCATCGTTCAAATTTACATTACCAGTTGGTTGTTTGTCCAAGGAAAGAGGCCAGCGTAGAAGGAGTGGTTCCACAATTGCCTAAGTAAATGAGGAGCCTGAGTTAACAAATCCAATTTCTCACCGAATAAACCAATGCTAGGCACTCTTTCTCTGAAATACCATAATTGCGCTCGGAACTTGTCAGTGACCGACCTACTAACATACAACACGCTCGCCCTGCCCTCCATGTATCCCTGGCACCAAACACACCACACCACTGGCGAAAACTAATGGCATCAGTTTATAATTTAAATGACGATTGTAGTCTGGAATCGGCCACACGGGGGAGAATGTAAGGCAACTTTTTACATGTCAAATGCACACTGACATTCCTCTTACACTTAAGGATGCCTTTTTGTATAGTGCATATAGGGTGCTGCAATACCCGCATAATTTCTAATGAACCTACGATAATACCCCGAGAGGCCCCGTAAGCTCCCATGCCTCAGGGTGGGTTGTGTGAATTGGGTATTCTTTCACTGCAATATTCTAGCTGGGTCCTAGAAATCCACTACTATATCAACAACATGAACCCAAATAATGTATGCTGGCTTTTTGCACATTGACATTTGTCTGGCGCATTTCAGCCTGCCAATGAAAACTCTGAAAACACTTTCAAGATGGTTAAATGCGAATCAAAGGTGGGACTGAATACACAGACATCGTCCATTGTTACACTAAGCTCTTTCCCATGTTAATCCATGAAACACAGCCTTAGCCTCCAGCCCCTTTGGAAGGTTTCCAGGGCTATTCGTTAATCCCATGGGAGTCTGTGAACTCAAAGAGTCCCAGATGGCACCGGAAAGCGGTATACTGATTTTGATGGGGGGTCTATAGTCCACTTGATAAAAGCCACTCTGCAAATCAAGGGTTCGTAAAATACAATTGGATTGGCTGTTCTAAACTCTTTAAGGCCTCCTTCTGTTGTTGGCGGTTCTGGGCTTCTTCCAATTGAATATTTATTATCCCCCCGCTATAGTCCACAAGAAATCGGTAGCCCTTGTTGTTTTCGTCGTAACCAACAACAAGGAGCCACCCAGGTGAAGTTGAGCGTTGAATGATGCCTTGACTTTCCATATCCTGAATCATGCCCTCAAGAATGGTCTTTTGTTTAGGTCCTAATTGGTAATATATCCGGTACGGATAGGCCTTATTTTTACGGATCCACATGGATTATTTGAACTACTATCATACATTTTCCCAATCGCTGATCTGGTCCCACAAAAACCTTCAGCATGTATCATCAAATCACTCAATTGTTGTCCTGAGAGTCAGTGATATTTGAGTTTGACATAATCAATCTATTGGACACTCTTATCCGCTGGTGCAACCACATCGCTGTATACTTAATTGTGGAGCTAAACTGTGTCTACATGTACATGTTCGCCGGAATTCACCCGAAGTACCGCAATGTACGCAACTGTCACCTACACCCTTACATGCCCACACTGTTGTAATTCTGGATTTATACATGAAATACCTTTCCTCTGTTACCTAAGGGAATTTTTTGGTTTCCCCTGGACAAATACAATCAGACATTGGCCCACGGTTTTACATTCACATGTACACCCAGAATCACTATTCTGGTCTCTGTGCTGTGGTGGTACCCTTTATGCAGAACACCCACTACTCATAACCCCTATTAAAAAAACCCGGTGACTCAGAAGGTCCGCTCTTCAGAATTCGAATAGTGGGAATGGATTTTCCTATAAAGGACCCATTATTCAGAAGACCCACTACTCAGAAAAGCCGTTACTCAGAAAGCCCGTTATTCAGAATACTTTTCTGACTAGCGGACCCTCTGATTAACGAACCCTTTTTGCTAAGGACACCCTCTGCTCAGAAACCCGTTACTCAGAAACCCACTATCAGAAAATTCCCCTAATATCTAAAGGCCCGTTTTTATTCATAATTTTCTGAATAGCGTGGGCCTTTCTTCAGTAACGGGCGCTTTCCTGAATAGCGAGTCTTTTTTTTTTTTTTGTTAAAAGGTCCGCATATTCAGACAATTTTCGTGGATAAGCGGGCTTTCTGGAATAAACGGGTTTCTGATAAGTTCTTGTTTTGTCCATTTTTATTTAAAAAGTCCAAATCAGAATTTTCTCTGGGGTAACATACTTTAAAATGGCAGCCTTGTTTTATAATGACACCACTTCGTAAAAAAGTTTTGTTTTTTTCGCTTTTGTTTTTGGATCGTTTTTATTGCGATTTTAAAAGGTCCAATATTTATTTTGGCGAGTTATTTTCGCGTCTCTTCCTCGAACCCCCTCCTCTTTCCACTTTCTCTTACAATTTTTCTCTTTATTATTTTACACATGCGATTAAAAAAAATGATTCCCCCTGGCCCTAGTACGGCGCCCCTGCACCCCCCCACCACACCCACCACCCCCCACCACCACACACCCCCCACTCCAGGGCCTTATGCCAGGCGGCCATGCCATCGTAAATGAAAATGGTCTCAAAATCTATTTCATACTATAATTATTAGATTTTTGACAGTTGTGTTAACCACCCCAGATAAACATGTATAATAATAGTTTTCTCTGGATACACATGTTTTTTTTTCTCGAAACAATAGTTTATCAAGAGAAAACATTTTTTCAAATTGAATCAATTTGATAAGCATCTTCAAAAAAAACCTTATTTTTTATCTATAGATAACTTAGTTTTTCTATATAACTTCGTTTTTCTCCCCCCCCTGAAAACTCATTAATAAGCAGTTTTGTTTGAAACAAAACCCTATGTATTCCCTTGATCAATTTAAGTTATCTATCCTAAACTTTAGTTTTTATACTTTTTTTCAAAATAAACTTAGTTTTATAGATAAACTCGGGATTTTTATTGAAAAAAACGTGTTTATCAAAAATTGTTTTTTCTCGAGGGGTGAGGGGGTTATCTATAAAAAAGACTTAGTTTATCGATGAAAAAACCGCCTTTATCTAAAAAATAATATAGCGTTTATCAGGAGAAAAACATAGTTTATGTCTAGGAAAACAGCAAGAGTAAAACCGTGTTTATCAGGAAAAATCTATGTTTATCTAAACAAAAGTTAGTTTATCAAGAGAGGAAAACTATGTTTATCTGGAGAGGAAAACTATGTTTATCTAGAAAAACCGTGTATATCTAGATAAACTTAGATTACCGAGAACAAAATCTGGAGAGAAAAACTATGTTTATCTAGAATAACCGTGTTTATCTAGATAAACTTAGATTATCGAGAAAAATGATTTTATCTAGAAAAACTTATTTTTTTCTCTTGATAAAATATGCTAATCTGGAAAAAAAAAGTTTATCAAGATAGAAAACTGTTTATCTAGAAAAACTTAGTTTAAAGAGAGAAAAACTATGTTTATCTAGAAAAAAAAATGAGGTTTATCTAGGAAAGACGTAGTTTATCAGAAAAAACCTAGTATCAAGAGAGCGAATTACTATATTTATCTCGAGACCAAAAACTATGTTCATTAGAAACAGTTTATCAATAGAGATAACTATATTTAGTTAGAAAAACATAGTTTATCAAGATGGAAGAGCCATGTTTATCTAGAAAACCCGTGTCTATCTAGATAAACATAGTTTATCGAGAGAAAATCTGTGTTTATCTAGAAAAACTGCGTTTATCTAGAAAAATTAGTTTCTATCGATGAACTATGTTTATCTATAAAAACATATGTTATTTAGAAAAACTTAGTTTATCAAGAGAAAAAATGTTTATGTAGAGAAATTTACTTTTTCTCTTGATAAATTAAGTTTATCTAGATAAACTATGTTTTCTCTTGATAAACATTTTTTTCTCTTAATAAACTTAGTTCATCTAATTTAAAATAGTTTGTTTTTAGTCTGTGTAAACTGCTTGTGTACAATGTATCTGGAGTTCCGTAAGGGTTACATTGATGTAACTTGGTGGAAGAAGCGGGTTGATGAGTTCTCGACCCTATTAGGTTTTGGGCTTGTAAAATATGCTAATTAAGTATCAATCTGCATTACGAAATCCCCCCCCCCCCGAGGCTTTTGCTACAAGTTTTCTGAGTTCCGTAAGGTGTTAATGGTGTAACTTGGTGGAAGAAGTGGGTTGATGAGTTCTCGACCTGGGATTGATTTTGGGCCTATTTCGGGGCAAATTAAGTATCCAAATGAGCTAATTGATTTGCAAAATCAGCGAATTGCTATATTTTTGAAACGTGTACAATCTCGGTTATATTTTTGAAACGGTACATCGGAAGTTCCTTCGCGTGCATGAAAGGCCTATCATGATGCACACTTTTCCTGCAATTTGAAAGTACGTGAATTTCCGGCTTAAAGTATACACATTGCATAATTAATATGCTAATTGCTGTATCTCTGAAACGGTACACCGGATAGGCAAAATTCCTTCGCTACATGAAAGGCTACTATGCCATACATCTTTTGTGTGAATCATAATTAGGTCAAAATGAATAGGGGCCAATTAAAAG
>JAMKCH010001730.1:0-40437 GCA_023653785.1 Ophioderma brevispina
CCTCATGGATGGGCCGGAAGGGCCCATCCAAGAGGAATTTTCTCACCTGTTACAGCAAACCTTTAGAGTATATGGAAAGGAAAAAGGTCCACTCCTGTAGGACTAACCCTGGTTTAAACCCAGGTCTAAAGTTAGACTCCCTTTCAGAATAACAGCCAATATAATCATTGGAAGCAGCAGTATCTGGTAATCTGTCTTTCTGTTTCTCCACTTAGATTCTTGTCTCTCTAATACTCTGGGGAAAGATCCTCTTAAATCAAAATAATACTCAGGTGTGCATTGCTGACTTTTTATGAGGATGATTTATTATCCTTCTATAATATGCTACTGGTTAGGTAAAAGGAATATTAGCCATCAAAATGTGCCTTGTGACTTAAAAGAAGTCAAAGACCTTTTGCAAATCATTCCATCACACGCTATTCTACAGGGTGTATCACATGACGTGGATTGAAGCAGCAGTCTTGATGTCGAAGGCAGATTATAAGGTAGAGAGCCTGATAGGCAAAGTCCATCAGGGGCCCTGAGGTATGATAATGGGAAAGTAAAGGGTTTACTCCCTGCTAGCAAGGTGTAGTAGGGTGCCAGGTGTGCTACGGCCTACCTGGTCTACTACATAAATCTTGCCATTGCTGGGTGTTTCCAGTTTCAGTTGATGCAATAAATTCATACATATATACCACAAAAGTGGCTCAAATAGCTATAATGTGACAATTGGAAAGGTGTATGATGCGACAGTGTGCAATGGTCAAATCTTGGAGTTATTAATTTTTCAAATATAATAAAATCTCAGTGGTTTCTGGGAATTTGCCCTAAATGATAATGTAGGGATCAATCAACTTAGCAAAATTGTATTAATATCATATCAAATGCAAAATTGATTTTTTTTTGGGGGGGGGTAATGGTAGCGCCTCAAAACATGCACACTACCTCATATCACTTTATCCCCGGTGTGTACTGCTTGACATTGTTCAATAAATAATACCACAAGCCACTCTTTGGGAGTTTCCATAATCTGACCCATGTGACACACTTTTTTTCTGACACACTTATGAATTAAGTTAAGGTTTCCAAATTCACAGGTGTGTCAGAAAAAAAAAGTGGGTCAGATGGGTCAGGTTACAGAACTCCCCCACTCTTTTGTGTAATTTTATCAGTTCTGTTTCATTTTAAATTTGTGACTCTCACACGAACAGGAACATGTTGCTGGATTAGTTTGAGTTATGACCATTTTCAATTGGCAATATCTGAATAAAAAATGGTGATTTTGTTTTTATTTTGGGGGTTTAAATATTTTGGACACACTATATCATACGACCTTTCTTAAAAGTGTAAATATGCTGAGGTGATTAATTGATCATTAATTTGCTAAGTAATTTACACATCTTTATAGTGTGTTTTTCTTCAAATGTCTTATCTAAAGAATTAAATTTGAAACAAGAATACATTTTGTACTATTTATAGCTCATATATTACAGATTATAAATATGTAAAGTTCATTTTTCTGGTGTCCCTATGGTGAAGCCTCTCCCTGATAAGTCAACTGAGGGCACCAAACATGGGTGCCAAACATGGAGAGCCAGATAGAGGGGGACGCCACTGCTGTAACAATAAAATAAGTTAGCAAACCTAACTTTCCCAGGTTCTTTGTTTTATTGAAGAAGATCTCATTGTTTTAACAGGTAAGCTCCTCAATGATTTTTGAAGGCTTTCTATATGCTTCATGAATTATTATGACCCTAACCCAGAAAATATTGATGGCATTTTCATTTTGCCAAATATTCACTCTAGGCTTGGTAATAACTTCTGTATCAGTCTTCAACCATCAAACATTATTCATATATCTATGGGGTCTTACCTGACAATGACGATGATACCATCAAAGACATTGAAGCCATTACTGATGTACCCAATGATGCCATATGCTAGTATCTTAAGCACCATTTCCAAGGTGAACAAACTGGTGAAGATGAGATTGCTGATCTCAATTGCTTCTGTCAGCTCATCCGGCTGAAAATAACAACAAAGCATCATAGTATTAAAGGGGATGACCCGATTTATGAAGTTTTCATCTTGATAGAATGGCTTTCACCACAAAACCCCATCTGTAAAGTTTTGCGCCGATATTTCAATCCATTTTGATGTGCTAGCGAAAAACGTGATTTTGTAATCCTCATATGATACTGTGTCAAATTAATATTGGTTGACCAAAATGGGGCACAATAACTTCCAAACCAAACATCCTTTAGCCCTAAGATTTCACAGGGTAAATGAGAAAAAATTGCATCTTTTTTCTGATACCAAAATGTTGACCACTTCCGATAAAATCTGGGGTTCTGGGGACGAGGCCATTAGCTATCGGACCATGGACCTTTAAAGTTACTGTGCAAGTATGCAAAAGAGCTCTCGTTTATTTGCATTTGTGTATACATTTGTCTTGCTTTTTTGCATTTTCATTTATCTGTATCATTGTATTGTTTAGAGTTTAACCTGTCGCATGAAATATAGCAGAATTTGCATTAGATTTTTATACATCTAATTAAAGGCACTATCTGTGATCCACCCAAAAGAGTCAAAATATTTGAAATTCGCAAGAGTAGTCTAAAAGTTAAGGATAAGTCTGTAGAATTTGTATAGGTTATTTTTATGCAAATGCAGAATTTGTATAAGTTATTTTTATGCAAATGCAAAATGCCAAAAAAAAAAAAAACAGCAGCGTTGAAAGATATGAATCCCCATTCAATTACGTGTTGTGGAAAGTGACCGTATGGACAGTAATGATTAAAATATCCAATTTTGTATTTATTAGGATGCTTTTAGTTTTTTAACTTGCAGGGTATGTTAGCTATACTCGTCAGACCTGGAAAATCTGATTTTTATATTTTTTCGTATTCAGATTTGGCAAATCACTGCATAGTGCTTTAAGAGGTAAAGGGGCACCACCCGATCTCAGCCTCGAACCCCCCCTTTCAAAACATCGAACATATTGATTTTTGTTTTAATACTAAGAAACATTGTATTTTTATCATCTCATCTGCAAAAATTTTTGATAACTTCTTTCCATTTTTGATGCTACATGTTGGTTGGAAGATTAATTTCTCATACACACAATTACCCCTCATACTCTAGTCCAATATTGTTGTTTTCAAAGGAGCTCTTTTATCAGTAGTTATTAATGGCAAAGATAAGAGACTACACATGGCTGACCAGTGAAGTTGTTGATTTTGTATCTAGGAACTTCACAGTTAACCTCATAGAAACACACTATTTTCCAGGGGTAGTAGGACATGCACCTAACAGTAACAGTGAATTCAAATCAGCCTCAACATCTGGAAAAAACCCGAGGCTAGTCTCTTTTCGAAAACTTAACGGGCCCCTTGTTCGAGGGCACTCTAAGCACATTGGGACAGTTACCGACAAGACTTGACTAAAGACTAATCCTGGTCACGAATATTTTTATTTAATGAACGGTATTTGAAATTACAGTTTTGCAGTGGGTTAATCCACTAAACCCCCCGACAGATTTTGAAGTAAATAATTATTACCAATATTATCATGATAGTACTAACTCCTTCTTGATTATTAAAAGGCGGTTTTTATGCACTGGGACCAAGGCTTCCGTAGAAAAAGCAATAAGAATTCCATAATTACTGGTTTTATTGGAAATCCCAAATGCCCAAATCGAGCAGCAAGCATTATCCATGGAACATGTTTAATAATGCGTAGGCTGTTTATGGGTGCATTTGGGATGTAGGTAGTTTTTAAGAACGCGTTATAAAATACAGTTCTTAAAGTTTAAAGTAATGGGAAATGCATTTACTAATATAGGCCGTATGTTCAGCTCAATAATAATCTTCAAATGGATCAATGTATGACTCAATCTGATGACCATATTAGAATAAATATTCTTCGTGATACAATTATATAAGGACTATGAAGTAGTCTACATTACCACTACTAATGTTCTAAGCTTAGTGTACCACTTTAAAAGTCCATGGCCGGAGCGTTAAAGCAATAACAGCACATATTTTGAAGAGCGCCGCCTATTTCCCAAAAATTTTGAGATTTTTGCACAAATGTATTTGTAATTGGCTAGTAAACTATACCTGTAAATGGTAATATAAAGCTCGAAACTCACATAATTAAGTCGGGTCATCCTCCTTTGAAGAGTTTATGAACTGATTTTAATACCACATTAAATCATCATTGGTACTTTGCACAAAGGTTAATTTAAAAAGGTGTAGGTGTGTGCAGATTTGGGTGTGAACATGTGGGCATTCTGGGTGTCTGAGCATTGGGTGTGAGTTCACCAATTTCAAAACAAGAATCCCCTCAAGTTTGCTTTGTAACACTGCAAATCAAGTCGCCCACCAAACAGTTGCTAAATGTGACAAAAACCTATTACAAAATCTTTGCATGGCAAGTCTTGGGCAAAACCCTAACCACAGCACATTAATATAACAACAAAACAGACTCAATGTCCTGTTAGTCCTGCTAGTGGTGGACACTAAAAAGTCCAAGTGCCCTGATCAATATTGACATTGGGTGTGTATTGGGGTGTTTTGTTGTAGGCTAAGTAGGTGGTTTGTGGACACACTATCATATGATCTTTCTTCAATTGCATTGAGGTGCAATGATTAAATGTGAGCATGCTAAAAGGTGACTTGGAACCGAGCCACTAATTATCATGGGTGAGACTATTGCCTTGGACCCGAAACTTTCAGCCCACAGACTCTTAATTCCCATTCTGGTTTTGCGATTTCTACAATGCACTTATGTTGCTAATCGTCCTATATTGAGTTAGCGAGTGGAATAACCTGTGATCGCTTTGCATTGGCGGCACCAGACTTCATTTTCTGGGGGACAAACAGTGGGAAAAGTGAAATTTGGGGGGAACCTTCCAAATTTTGGCCCAAAATCGCTGATATTTGCCCAAATTTGGTGATTTTTTTCACAAATCGCTGATTTGCTAAAAATCCATAATTTTTCTTCTAGCTGGGGGGGGGAGACTGGGGGAAAGACAAAAATCAGGCCCCCCCTCCCGCTGGCGGCGCCGCCGCCACTGTCGCTTTGTTAAATTTGAAAGGACCCGAAACAGACAATAGGGTGTCAGCATTTCAATCTGAACATTGCGGTTGCGTAATCACTAGACCCTGTTGCTTACACAAATTCTTAGTATGAGCAGTGTCCTTCTTCCTCCCATTTCCCAGTTAATATACTAGGATTTTAGCACCTCCAAAGGTCTGATGCCAGAGTAGGATTTTTAAAGGTAATAGACCCAATCAACAACCTTCACCCCCCACCCCCCACTTTCCTCTATCAAAACTGAGATTTTGACATTAGATTTTTCAGGATTGGGGGGGCCCACCGCGAGGCGCAGAGTGGGGAGGGTGTAGAGGCAGTTTTCCTTTCCCCCAGTTTGCCCCCCCCCCCCCTCCCCCTGGGCCAAGAACAAAAATGATGGATGTTGGGCAAATCAGTGCTTTGGGGTACAAAAATCACCAATTTGGGCAAATATCAGTGATTTGGGGGTCAAAATTTTGTTAAAAATATCCAAACTTTTGTTTTGCCCAGCCCCATCCCCCCCCAATTTTCACTTTTTTTCCAAAAAACATTTCACTTTATCCCCAATTTTCCCCCAGAAAAGAAATCCCTGGTGCTGCTGCCACTGGGGGAGGCTTTGGAATTGGATTGGTTTAAATTACCTTCTCCATTCTCTATGTACTGATTGGTATAAAACAGTACAGCATAGGTACAGTGCAATGCAATTAGTGTGATTCATTGGCTTAAATCCCAACCCCTTGTGGTATGCACTGATCCACCTGTCTTTTTTTACATCCATTTTTTTTTCCAATCCTGTACTGGCTCTGAGAATCATTTAATGCCTCGCTTTCAATTTAATGTCAAGGCTGCTCTACTCGCATTCTAATTTGCCGTAAGGTATCCCAATTCCGAATAAAGTAAAATGTCCGAACTTTATGTAAATATCCCTTTCTAGGCCAAGAATTTTAGTTTTAACGTGGACATTTACTGATAACAAGCTGAAAATGTCAGGATTGGGGCAGAACGGTGTCTAGATAACACTACTAAAAGTCCCCATAAAATCCTCTTTGTGCAATTTTTCAGAAAATAGGGGGGCAAAGTTTGGTACAGGGGGAAAATTACAAATATATTAGAATTGTCCTTACATGTGTTCCAAAATTTTTTGTCATGTTCCCAAGGATCAATCAAAAGGTCTAGTTTTGCCCTATCTACACGTTATAGTTTTAAGTACTACAGACCTAAATCCTTCAAGGTCATCCTGGGGGTAAATATTTCAAAATGATCCAATTTCATAGAAACCAGATTCAAATTGCTCGTACAGTCATATAAAACAGAAAATGTTTCATTCAAATCACCTACATGGATTCAATCTTGACATATAAGAGCAGAAAGCAGTGACCCCCATAGAGCCTATAGAACCCCATCACACTTTGCCCTGTAATTTTGAAAGTAATGAGCCATCCCCTGTTTTAAATATTCATTGGTGTTCATGTACAACTAGATGCAGAATTTGACCCATCTTCAGAAGATCCGCCATTCTGACAATTTACCCCAGGATGACCTTGAGCTTTTATTACCATATAGTTATTAAACTACAGCCATGATAGGGCAAAACTATACCTTTTTTGTTAATCCTTGGGCCATGACAAAAATTGTTGGAACACATTTAAAGGACAATTGAATATTTTCGTACTTTTAACCCCTGACACTTTGCCCCCATTATTCTGAAAATGCCCAGAGGATTTTTGGGGACTTTTTAGTATATTATTCTAGACACATTTCTTGCACCATTCCTGACATTTTCAGCTTGTTCCAAAATTTCCCCCTCCTTTCCATTGTTTTATTTTATTAATACTCTTGGCCTATTCATACAACACTCAGATGAGAGTTTGTGTAATTGGATAGTATCTTTGAACCGACTAATATTGGAAATAATTTGATCAAGTGCATCTGTTCCTTTTGAGCACATTCAAGGTTTAGAAATTTCATTTATAATTCCCCGAGGCAGATAGAGACAAAGCCCTTTGGCAGAATTTCCCGCCTTTCTAATCTCATAATCACATTAAATATCTCTAAAATGACATGTTTGTAAATAATTGAAAGATCTATAAAGCTTATAAGTACAGGCCATTATGTTCACATCAATTGAATTAAATGATCACTTTAACGATGAATTAAGGCAATTAATTATGTCAGGTCAGGTTTTATTTTAGGGCCTGCTACTGTATCCTGGTAACCAGTTACTACCTGTCCCAGGGCCCGAGTCGTCGGCGGCTAAACGACTCCCCCATCGGATTTGTAAGAATCTGAATGAGGAGGGTAGCTGGTTACCCTGCTAGAATGAAAAAGAAGATCTACCTACAAGGCGTCAGCTCTGGAGAGCTAATGGCGGCCATCCAGCACATGACTGCTTGTTGTTGGGCAAGTTGCCAAAGACCCCGCTAGGCCCACGCCGATAACTGTGGTTGACGTCAGAATGGCATCCGGTCATTATCTTTTGCTCCAATAAATCCTCAACACAGCAGTATTGGCTGAGTGTTGGGTGAATCCGGCCACCCTCGTTTACGGGGACAAACCCGGATTTAAAACTTTGGGTCAAACTAACTAGTTGTGACCCAAGACATTGGGAAAGAAATTTACAACCTATCAGGGAAATAATCTTAGTTATCTACACCACCATGATGTGTCATACACCCTCCTACGCATAGACCATTCTGTACAAACAGCAATGTTTTTGGTGAATTGCTACATCCTCCCAGTTTCCAAAGCAACATTGCGATGTCGAATGAGGCCTAAACACGCTCAAATTTCATCCCACTGTTTGGTGTGTTTTCACTGTAAGTTTTTAATTTTACATTCATTTTCTCCATAGTACATCCATTTGACTATAAAATTTGGTGAATATAAGATTTTTTTTAAATTGATGTTTCACAGGCAAAGTCACCTCACAATCTTTTGGCATACACAACAATCTCTTCTAGTTCGCAATTATTAATGCCATACCTCATAAAACATTGGTTTTATTAGGAGGGGAGTAGCTATCTATAGTGCTTTTACCTTCCTTCGACTCAGCGACTCAGGGTATTATGCAGTAACTCACCTTAAAGCGAGCATTGATTCAAGTGCTGGCATACCCACCGCCTTACAAAGTCAGTGCAAAAATGCACACGCAACATCTGTCTGAAAGCGTTGACGTCACTGACGCGAGGAAGATACATGGAGTTATAATGCACCCAATGCACCAGTTGTGCGAGGTTAAAATTATATTTTGGCAAGGGTGATATTTCTTTTATCAACTGAAAAAAGCCATCCATTATTATTCTACAAGAACGCTGACTTGACTAAGGCAAGTTTTAAAATGACTAAAAACAAAAATTGATAGTAATGCGTGATGAGTTGCTCAACCAGACAGTGTTATGTATGTGCATCAGATTAGCAAAAAAAAAAAGTTTGTCTCAGAAGAAAGAAATGTGGAAAAATCGCATGCGAATACGTTGGTTTTTTTTTTTTAGAAAAATGCTATGTTGAAATGCGTTGTTTAAATGCATTTTTGACCCACTTTTTTTCAATACATTTTTTCCCCTGAAATTTAAAAAACAATTTCAAGTGAGTAAAAACCTAACAAAAATAATCCAGTCAATACCAAGTTTAAAAACAAAAATTGCGAATGGTTCTTCGAGGACACACTTGCTTTTATTTTTCGGGCCTTAATGAAATAAACTGAAAATTCTTTATAGCGGTTATCATCATTGACAACAAATGAGCGCAGTGATAGGATCACAATGCAACACGTTAAACAATCTCAGACTCCAAGCTCTACACTTATACCAACAGCTTGCGGATTTTTATAATGTAAGCAGACAATATTCTCATAGCAGCGCTGGATATTTCTATTCCATAAGGATAGAGAAGACAAAAAACAATATTAGTGTTGACTGTTTTTGTTTCAAACATCCTGTTTGTAATTCTCAGAAGAACGTATTACCGGGAAGGATTCCGGTAATCTTCTGTGCTACATTAGAGTTCAGGGCTAACGTAGAGGGCTATAGCTTTCATTAGTTTTAATCAATACCTTTGATGAAATCATTGAAATGCATATTGCGAGAAATTAGATTAGTTTGGTTAAAAATTGCAATTGATTTTAATAAGGCTTGTGAACTATGAGTTCAGGTTCACAAGTTAAGCAAAAAACAAGTGAAAAACAACTATGGTTTTCTGGGGGATATTTCGTTAGTCACAATTACAACCGTTCGGATTTTTACAATATATGCCCACACGCCCGGCAAAGGGGAGGCAATTAAACCCATGAGAACGCAGTAATTGCATACATTCCACGCACTTTCTGGCATGTCATTACATACAATTCCACAGCATTTCAAAGATCACGATATGGTACTATAAATTTCTTTTCTTTGAAAAAAGAAGAAATCCTTTCTAAAATCATAAATGCACACCTGCCCAGATATTCACCCAGCTTTAATCCGCATAGGAAAGCAATTAGCTGCAGAATTGTCATTTTGTCCATCATCATCTTAGTCAATTCAAATTGTCACACCTCACTATAGGTAGGAATCTCTTGTCTCATGGGAGAACCCCTGTAGCTCAACAAGCTTGTGTATTAACCATGAAGAGAGCACACAACAGTAATATCTGTGCTATCTTGGGGTGCAATAATTCACTTCTGGGATCAGACTTTCTCTGTCTGCTGGTGATTTAATTTATTTCTCAAGAATATGATGAAATCTGAAAAGCAGGCTTCTTGTGAAAAATATGATAGTTGTTAAAATTGCAATTTGATTTAATTAAGGCCTTGTGAAATATTGAGTTAGGTTTTTTCTACAGTGTTAACAAAAAACAAGTGAAAAACAACTATTGGTTTTCGTGGGGGAGCTTATTTCTTGTGTCACAATAAACCGTTTCGGATTTTTTACATATTATGGCCCCACAGCCCGGCAATGCTGGAGCAATATACACCCCATTGAGAAAAGCAGATAATGCATACATTCCACTGCACTTTCTGGCATGTCGATAACATTACATCACAGCACTGTCAAGATCAAGATATGGTACTATTAAATTTCTTCTTTGAAAAAAGAAGAAAGAATCCTTTCTAATAATTCTATAATATGCCCACAACCTGCCCAGATATTCTTCACCCAGAGTAGTCCGCTAGTGGAAAGCATATAGCTGCAGAATTGTCATTTTGGCCATCATAATCTTAGTCAATGTCAAATGGTCACACCTCAAGATAGCGTAGGAAGCTCTGTCTCATGGGGAGGAAACCCCTGTAGCTTAAACACAGCGTGTGTATTACCCTGAGAGAGCACACACCAGTAATCTTCTGTGCTATAATGGGGTGCAATAAATGTCATTTCTGGGCTCATGACTTGCTGTGATTTGATTAAATTTTTTCTCAAGAACTTTGATGAACTTCTGAAAAGCATGGCTCTTGTGAAAAATATTATTAGGGTGTGAAAAATTGCAATTTGATTTTAATTAGGCTTGTGAACTCTTGAGTTCGGGTTCACAAAGATTAGGAAAAAAAGTGAAAAATAATTATAGGTTTCTTGGGGAAAATTTCTCCACAACCGTTTTGGATATATGACCCCACACGCACGGCAAATGTGTGGCAATAAAAACATTGGGAAAAGCAGTTATGCATAAAATTATAGAGCACTTTCTGCATGTCATTTACATAAATCCACAGCACTTTCAAAGATCAAGATATGGTACTATTAAATTTCTTTTCTTGAAAAAAGAAGAAAGAAAGAAAGCCTTTCTATAATTCATAATGATGCACACTGCCCAGATATTCACACCCAGCTTTAATCCGCATTAGGAAAGCATAGTAGCTGCAGAATTGTCATTTTGTCAATCCATTTAGTCAATTCAAATTTGTTCCAACCTCCACTATAGCGTAGGAATCTCTGTCTCATGGGAGAACCCCTGTAGCTCAACAAGCTTGTGTATTACCCCGAGAGAGCACACACCAGTAATCTTCTGTGCTATAATGGGGTGCAATAAATGTCATTTCTGGGCTCATGACTTGCTGTTGATTTGATTAAATTTTTTCTCAAGAACTTTGATGAACTTCTGAAAAGGATGATTTGTGAAAAAAAATATCTTTCTGGAAGGGTTTTTGGAAAAGCATACAGGGGCTGGCACAGGCCATGTGATCAATGCATGGGTACCACATACAGTGCATGTGAGAACCATGCATTGATCATGCCTTACCATAGCTAATCCAAATGAATTCAGCCCATACTAGATTCCACTGCTGACTGGACTAGCTCTCATTTATGTGAAGGTATTGAAAGAGCAAAAGAGGGGCAATGCAAAGGCCATGTGATCAATGCATGGGTACCACATACAGTGCATGTGAGAACCATGCATTGATCATGACCGGACCATAGCTAATCCAAATGAATTCAGCCCATACTAGATTCCACTGCTGACTGGACTAGCTCTCATTTATGTGAAGGTATTGAAAGAGCAAAAGAGGGGCAATGCAAAGGCCATGTGATCAATGCATGGGTACCACATACAGTGCATGTGACAACCTTGCATTGAACATGACCTGATATAGCCCATCCAAATGAATTCAGCCCATACTAGATTCCACTGCTGACTGGACTAGCTCTCATTTATGTGAAGGTATTGAAAGAGCAAAAGAGGGGCAATGCAAAGGCCAGGTGATCAATGCATGGGTACCACATACAGTGCATGTGACAACCATGCATTGATCATGACCGGACCATAGCTAATCCAAATGAATTCAGCCCATTTATACTAGACTCTACTGCTGTCTGGACTAGCTCTCATTTATGTGAAGGTATTGAAAGAGCAAAAGAGGGGCAATGCAAAGGCCATGTGATCAATGCATGGGTACCACATACAGTGCATGTGAGAACCATGCATTGATCATGACCTGACCATAGCTAAGGCCAAAAAAAAAAAAAAAGGTGTTGTCTCAAAGCTGACGCGGGCGTTGTAAATTTCCCGAAATTGAAAAAAAGTATGCGGAACTTTTTTTTATTTTTTTTTTCAAAAAAAAAAATGAACTCCGAATTTTGTTGAAAACTGAAAGCACGATTCACCAAATCTGCGGGGACTAGCGGAGGTGGAAATGCGGAAGACGTTGTTAAGTTGCGAATACCAGTGTCCAGGCGGTGAGTGCATAGAAGTACTTACTGCGGCAACCAGCTGTGCGAGTTTGAATAGTTTGAAAACACTCCACACCAAATAGAATGGCAATATACTTCCGGTAAAGTGTGCAGGCTCGAAACGGGTGGAAACTGGCACTAAAGTGGCTGTTTAGCGTCGAATATCGCAAAACCAAATTGATGACCCCCATGCATTAAAGACATATTAAAGTTTATCGATGTGCAAACCACTGATATATGATTCCTTGCAAAATCTTGCCGCTTCAGTTCAAAATCGCGCATTCAAACACAGGTAGATTAAGTTATTTCAATGCGGCACTAAATGGTTGGCGGGCTCAAGGTAAATGCAACGTCGCGTATATACTTGTGCTTCGGAAGTAACGATGGATACAGTTATTCTCAAAGTTAAAGTTGAATCTGCAACTATAAACAATGGATCTTCCACAAAACTGATAAGAACAAAACTCTTAAGATATTGCCAATTGAAATCTTGTTTGGGGGAAATCCATGTGTGGATTGAGGCAGGGAAATGCTGATGTTGATACTGCCATGACTGCAGACTTCGATACCATGGTGATGTACAAGCACGGGTGAAAAGTTGGCGATCAGTGGGTGCATGCACATTGATATTTTATTGCGAGCACAAAGAGTTGAAAATTAAAAAAAAAAAAAAAAAATACCGAATACCGCATTACTTCAAGCCACTCATCAGCTTTGAGACAACTATTTTTTTTTTCCTATCCAATGAATTCAGCCAATTTATACTAGATTTCACTGCCTGACTGGAACTACCTCGCGTTTATGTGAAGGTATTGAAAGAGCAACCACAGAGGGTACCAAAATCAATATCTGTCCAAGCCAAGGCCTGTTCTGTTGTAATATTAGGTACAAGGAATGTTACAATGATATAGTCTTTGTTACCTATTGAAATAAGTCAAGGTTCTAATTGACCTCTGCAATGCCCAGAAGTTTAAATGCGTCAGTCTCAAGTTCAAGGGTGATGTCATGACGCAACTTGCATGTGCTTTAGGTGGTAATTGTGCCGCTTTATTTGCGTGCGTAATACTGCAAATTCCGAGGTCAGCATATGCATTTCAGGGGGTGTGAGAAACCTAAAACACGCGCAGTGATGCACCCCCGACCAGAGTAAAGTATAGAAAAAACAAGTGATACAAAAGTTACTACATCACAATCATAATTGCTTTGGACTTTACTTACAAGGTATACCGTATGCCGGCAATGGGCACCAATTAAAACCACATGCGAAAAAATGTTATAAGATGCACTGCTGTAGTCCATAGGACCTATATGGGGAATGTAGCTCAAGTGCAAAAGAAGCATAACTCGACAAGTTATGTGACGGTGATCAGGTCAAGAGACTACAAAGTACCTTGGAATATTTGTACTCTCTGCCAGAATTGTGCAGAGTTATTACCGTGTGCCGAGTGTGACGTGCGTCAACACCCGGAAGTAAATTACGATTGGCTTGTTGAGTAAGCTTGGCCTCCCCATGGTTAATCGAGCAGAGGGCTACCATAGTCTCCACCTCTTTTATGCAAATATTCGTGCGCGCGGTGCCGAACTCTGAAGGATTCTGACAGGACAAGGTAGTAGAGAGATGAACGGATGAAACAATTTTTGTTTATATTACGAAAAGCGCAAACTATCCAAACTATCAACAGAGGACAACCAGAAGGCTGTTACACAGGATTTATTTTAGGGGGGGAATTTCAAAAAATGTACTTTTTTGGTAAGTGAAAACTAACCCCTACAAAATGGTGCTTTTGGCACTTCCTGAACATTTTCATAACAAAAAAAGATGGATTTCTTGTCAAAATTTCTCTAAATTGTACTTTTGTCCACAACCAAAATCAGCAAAAAGTGGACCTTTGCAGAATTGGGGGGGGGGGAGGGAGGCGACGGCACCCCGCACCCCATATGTAAGGGCATGTAGGACAAAATGACTATAGGTACCCAAGTATCCGATGATAGTATATTTAGGATTATGAAAATTAATGTTTATCGTAGAAATGGGGATTTGTCAATAAGGGGATGGGAAACGTAACGAGTCTGCTTGTCGTCTGCGTGGATTTTAGATGCCTTCAAATGAAGAAATGAATTTAAACGGTTTGGAGAAAAGACAAAATAAACGCATAAACTAAAGATCGGTTTCATGAGGTCACTTTTCAGACATATATTCTTGTACGTCACATATCTTCTAATGAGCCCCATATCCCATTAGAGGATGCCAAATAGGACATGTCTCCAACACAAGACAAGTACAGGTCCATATCTCTGCCTGTCTCAGATCACATGTACAGTCATTAAAGGCAGCGTGTACCAATATTGGTATACTATAATTGAGGAACATGTCTTCATAACATGTCGTCAGCAGAGGCATTCTTTCTACAGCAATGAAAGACTTTCGTACTTGATTACAAAATTTGTTATTGTCAATGTTGCTACTATTTACTGCCCAATGCACTCATAGGTATGAAGCAACAACTAGAAATAGACATGTTCTCAAACAATACAAATTTTACTTAGGTTGCCATCACAGCTACGAAAGCACTCTTGAAGGGGCACAAGGAGATTTTTTGGATACTTTTGCATTGATACAGGTTGTGGACCACCTACTGAGAATGTTTGAAAGGTTGATTGGACAAAAGTAGAAAAGGAAACCAAAAAACTTTTTTGCAGTTGCCTTGTTGTCCGAAAGCATTTGCTAAAAGTGTAATCTGAATGAGGGCTTGGGTAAATTTTTTTGGATTTTTCCATAAACAAAAATTACATATTTAGCATTTTTTTCTGTTAAAAAATAGCCAAAACATAAATAAACGATACCACTGTACTCTAAGCTTGCTGGATCCCTATTTTTACTACACTTCCTGACTATAATCATCGTCTGAGTACTTTCACAGCCAAGGCTCCCTTATGATGAATTACTTCCTCCTTAGACTTCAATTAAAAACATATCAGAAACTTATCCAAACCACTACCTACTTGCTCTCAATTTAGGTTCTCTGTAAATGTACCAATACCATTCTAATTTTTTCTAGGAATATTCGGACAATCAGTCTGACAGGATAAGGACATCACGATTCACTCTCTCTAGTATATCGTTTGCTAATGGCTGCCGCAAAACAACGAGGACAGCTGGTGTTGCACTAAACCATGGCCTACTGACTGTCAATGTCCAGACAAGCGGGTATCATTCTCAATTTATGACCACCGATCAACAGGCAAATGATGACTGTAGTACCAACACAAATTGTCCATTAACACAATTTTGTGGAGACAACAAGACTATGACTCTCCTAAGCGTTTACCCCTCTGAGGTCTAATACCTTGGCTGACAGTACATCTCTGATTGGCTATTAATGATATAACATGATATAACTTTTGAGTAACCAATCAAGAAGACCAATAGCGCCCTATATTCATAGGCACTTACGCTTTATTTCCCATGGCTATGATCGGTTATTAATAGGGTTATATGATGTAATTATATAGCCAATCGAATTGGCTGGTATAAGCACACACAGGGTTAAGGTTCCTTCTTACAATTCACAATACATTAAGAGACTTGGATGTTTTAGCATGGGTCTAAGCTTGAAGGCAAAGAAGGGGTAAAGGGGGGGGGGGGCTGGACTCGGCTGGGGGGGGGTCGGGGGTGGGCGGGGGGGTAGGGTGGGTGTGGGGTGTAAATGTAAAAACAATGGAAATACATTTCATGACACGCCGCAGAGCCACATGTAAGCCTTTGATACCATAAATTTTAGGCTCAATTTCAAGGGTCTCAAAAGGGGGTGGTTTAAACTTTTCAAGCATTTTGATGTGATATGCTGTACTGAAATCATTTCAGCATTCAGTATAATCACCATTATCCCTTTAATGGAATAAATCACAATACAGAGTATGTGCAAGGGTATAATGTAAACTAATGCATTTTTTCTCAAGTTTGAAATATAAATATGTTCATAAAAAAACCAAAGTTGGCAAGTATAATTTTAGGCCTCTTCAAAGTACCTTGTGAGTTTATAATCACATGGGTGACCACATTATTTTAATAGATCGAGGTGCAGTGAGTTGTTGCCCAAAAAGTGCTGTCACCCATGTGTTATGACATCATAGATAAGAGTACATCCTAAAAACAATTCTCATTCTTTTTTTATTCAAAAAGCTATTATTTACTTCTTGCTAAACTTTGTTTACGAACTGTAGCTGATAATATTATATCATCTTAATATTCGACTGGCCAAGGAATCAAAGAAATGGTTGTAAACTATCTCAAGTGTTCAAGAAATATACCTGCAAGCCTTCATTAATAAACAGTGTAGGACCTATGAAATAACATGACATTCTGATATTTCTAACACCATTTTGTATCAAGCTTTGATAATTGGTATTTCATGATGCAATACTGCAATTTCGTTAATCGGATGATGCAATAACACAGTGGTAATCAAGCGGGAGCGAGCACTCCCTTTCAAAACTCTTTCCCCCACCAGCCCCCCCCCAATGAAGTGACGTTTGTAAAGTGTCTATGGGAAGGACATCATCACCTCTTCTTCCCCCCCCCCCCCCCCCATTTGCAAAGATCTGCGACATCCACTGCAATAAAAGCTAAAATTGTAAAATAACCTGACTGGCACACAGTGACTCTACTTCCTTCAAATTGTAATACCCTTGAATGTACAGCTGGAAAATATTCCACGAAAGAAAATACAGGGCAAGCTTACAGCTGATGGTCAAGGTTATGTTTTATAACTTGTTTTTATGAAAAGATACAGCCAGCATTGACAGATTGGAGTGGGGAAAAAGGGGGGGGAGAGGGAGAAAGAGAGAGAGAGAAAGAGAAAGAGAAAGGAGAGAGAGAGGAGGGAGAAGAGAGGGAGAGGACACCGAGACAGGGGGGGGGGCGTGGAAGGGCATGGAGGAATATGGCATGATCCCCAACTAACAACGAGATCCATCAAGGGGCGATTTATAGTGCAATACTGCCATTTGGCAGGAATTCCCATCAACATACTATTATGCCAAGTCCTTGATCGTGGCTCTGACAATGGTCTTCAGCGACACATTTGCCTGGAGATCCATTTCAAGAGCCACTCACTCAAAGGAAAGACAAATTTAAGTTCATCCTAATACATGGCAAGACACACAGGGTGTATCACATGGCAGATATTGCACTTAAAACACTTTTTAAAAAAAAAAACAATTTCTTATAAAATCTGCCGAACCCATGAATATACCTGACAATTAGGCACAATGAAACTTGTGATTTTTTATAACCGATCAGCAAACATGGTACGAATGCTGGTAGGGGTGAGGAGGACAAGAGCTTAAATATTGGAAGCTGTATTTTAATTGGTATTGAAATTAATATATGTTGTAATTAGCCAAGCAGATATGCTGTTGTGCAAAAGGGATTACATCCCCGGGATTAAACCAGCATGTGCACTGTCACGGGAAGGTTAGCAGATGTACCCCCCTCAAATTATACAGGTAACAAATGTTTTTATTTTGGCTTAGGGTTAGGGTATTTGTTAGGGTAAGGCCATAAATAAACATAATTTGTGTCCGTGTAGGCTTATGAAAAGAGGAGTACTATGGAAAGCTACCCCTATCCAAATGAATCTTAAGGTGTGCAACGAGAGATTTCGAATAACAGGTGCCCCGAAACAAATATGAACATTCTGATTTGGCCTGGTGGGAACGCTTATATCAAAAATATATCCCAATCTGTAAGGATTAAGCTGTTTCTTTAACTGTTTCTTTGGTACAAAAAATTGTGAAATTTTAATTTTATAGGAGCAAATATGAATTCAGCCTATGTTTTCTATTGAATATAAGCATATACAAATTGCCTGTTATTTCATTTAGTTATTTCGAACCAAATCAAAGGGGGAATCTTTTGAGCATCTATATGAATCGCTACATATCACAGAAAATATGGAGACTGAATATCTTGTGGCACCTTTAAGATTCATGCCACCCATTATGGCCCACTCATCTTACCTCTATCTTCTGTCCTCTCTTGCTCTGTCATTTTCATTGTTGTTTTTTTTTTCATGATTAATTGGAAAAAATATCAAATTTTTTAAGTGAAGTTTGATTTTTTTGTCACTCAAAGCCCACAAAAAATAGTAAATATAGCTAGATTGCAGTTGATGTCAAGGTTAGCTGGGACAAAGACAGGTGAGTTACAAGCTCCGCATCCCCAGTGGAAACAAAAATTGGATTTCATATTTGCTTAGTCAGGGCCAGAGGCTAAACATCAGGCAGCTGGAGTTAGGCCTTATGACGTCAATGCGCTCATTGTTGTATCGTGGCCGAGGGTAGAGAGTATTGATAAGCGCACACAATAACATGGAATCTTGCTATGTAATAGTGAAGGTGGGTGATGTAGGGGCGCCGAGGTCGGCTTAAAATAGAATTACCGGGGAGTGAGGAGGAGGGGGAAAGTTGTAAACTGGCAAGACAGAGAAAAGCAATTTCATTTCATGATTTATGACATTATTTCTGTTATTATACAATGAGGTAAGACTTACAAAAAATTCTCCTTACACACATAAAGGCACATATTCGTTGCCACTGTGTTAAAAGACCACGTTTAGACAACTGTGTTAAAAGGAACCACTTTCTTAGCCAACTGTGTTAAGCCAAAAAACTTTCTTAGACAGGTAAAGGTAAAGGGCGACCGTATCCACAGGAACGGAGTGCCCATCCTCTTTCGAAGCGATGGGCCAGACTCCACATATAATGTTGCTGTAGGGGCTCGCTACACCTCCTCTCCAGCGAAGTCTGTTACCTTCCCGACATTGAATAAATGCCGGTACCCATTTATAACATGGGTCCGAGAGGAATAATTGAGGTAAAGACATTACTGACAAGGGCGAAACACAGTGGCCACAGAGGGGCTCAACTCACAAAACACTTCTTGGCAACTGTTTAAAACAAAACCACTTTTTGAACAACTGTGTTAAACAACCACTTTCTTAGATAACTGTGTAAAACGAACCACTTTCTTAGGACAACGTGTTAAAATGAACCACTTTCTTAGCCAACTGTATACTGTGTTTGGGTGACGGGCTATCTTTTATGAATAAGCCCCAAAACCATAGGGGGAAAACACTACGAAATCCTTCCACATGGTGTAAACCCCTTTGTAGTCCTGGTAAAAAAATAGTTCCTATGCGAAATATATCGTGTCCAGGAGAGAAAAAAACCGTTCCTGAAGCTCAGTCGCAAATCTATGGCAACTACATATTGTTCCAAATAAACGCACCGGGGCGGTGCATTTTTTCAAAAGGAGGGCGTTTATTCCAGTCAAAAATGGAAAGTTCAAAAATCACCGTACCTTCACCACCTATTTTCGATGATTACCATAATACAAAAAGACGAGCAGGGGGACGCTGTTTCGCACCTTCCCGAAGGTCAAAGTTCCATACTAATTAAACTGTTACAACGGTGCACAACAGCGATTATGATACGGAGTACGAACAGTCCCGGCCATTAAATCATGTGATTTAGGTAAGTCTTAACTCATTTTCTTGAATTTTTTATCAAAAATCGTAGGGGCATTTATTAGAGTCAGTGCGTTTATTAGGAACAACACGGTATGTCATACCTGAGTGAACTAATTGAATCCAAAGCACTGTGTAGTGCCACAGTGTGTACAACTGGTATAAAGGTCTATTCACATAGGACATATCCATGAGTTAGTTTTACATGTAGGATTACGCATGAGTTTGGGGAACAGCACATAAATGTACCTC
This sequence comes from Ophioderma brevispina, assembly GCA_023653785.1. Lineage (NCBI taxonomy): Eukaryota > Metazoa > Echinodermata > Ophiuroidea > Amphilepidida > Ophiodermatidae > Ophioderma > Ophioderma brevispina. Next base: position 19,985 of record JAMKCH010001730.1, read on the forward strand.
TGGGGCTGCTTAGTTTTAAATCTTTGTGGCGTAGTACCATGAGAGGAAGAAGGTTTTTTGATCATTTGCAGTTATTTAAAGGTCCATATAGGACTCTTGCTTGTTTTATAAAAAGATTGAATAGGGCCCTAAAATATTTTTTTTTCTAAATCTGTTAAGAAAATGTCCAACCACATTGTATGGTACTGGGTGCAGAAATGACATGAAGGAGTTGATCTAGTAAGGAGCTAGGAGTGCAGCTGAAATTTGTGATGGTGCATTCAAGAGCATTAATCTCAAAAGTAACTAATGTATCAAGGCAGGCATTTAATTAAATTCTCACATTGGTTTAAGACACAAATGCATGCAAAAGAGGCACATAGGAATGAAATAAATTGTGAAACCATGTCTATTTATTACATTTCACCGAAGGATGTTATTTAGTTAGTCGTACCCCTATAGTTAGGCTTTAGTCCGTTACGTTTATTAGGTGACAGGCCTGTCCTAAACCTAATACAATTATTTAGCTTATGGTACTACGATTGACATTACTACTGAACTTTGTCCTCATTGTATAGCTTTGTATCATGTTCAGTGGAGCCCATGATTATTGGATTTGTCCCCACTCTATATCTCCCCTCTATCCTCTTCATTGAGCCCCAAACTATTATACTCAGTTTGCCTCAATGTACCCTGTTTGGTAGAGCCCTATGACTATTGGACTTTATCCCTATTGTACCATATTCAGTAGAGACCTATGACTTTTTCACCTTGTTCAGTGATGCACAAATACTATCAGCCCTTGCCTCAACTGTACTTTGTGCAGTAAAGCCCTCCCAGGGGTAACCTGAGTCCTCCTAGGGGTAACCTGTACACAAGCCTGGGTAACCACCCGAGTAACATGGGTTCTGGCGTTGACCCTATATAAGACCAGAAACAGATGAAATGAATACCCTATTAGAGACCAGTAGAGACCAGACCTATTGAAATGGACACCCTATCTGAGACCCAGGGCAAGGCAATATTACCATTGGAATTTTTAACCTGTGACTTGAGCTATTTTAGGGATTTTTTTTCTGTTTTGAGCATGATATCAAAACCAAAATCATCATTTATAGTCCTGCCTATTTTATATTCTATCTGAGACTGAAAAGTCAAATTTGATACCATATTTGAGACTGACTGAGACATAGGTTGAACATGATACCCTGTATTACAAGTCTCAGATCTTTTTTTTTGTAACTCGGGTGGTTACCAAACCAGAATACCTAGTTATCCCCCATAGGACTATTGATCTTTGCCCTTTCTGCATTATGTTGGACTTTTCTCAAAGTATCATCTTTTCTACTCTTCTCAACAATACCTGATCAACACAAATCGATTGTTTTTATCATTCTGCCCTTCACCTCAACCTAGTAATGCCATCTGTATAAATTTGACCTAGTACTAAATAACCAAGTATTGACTATGAGCCAAGGATATTGACAAGTGTAGAATACTATTCTCCACCTGCACTCTTGTGTTGCTATGACGCCATCTTAGCCCATCTCTTATATCATAATGAGGTCATCTGGGATAAATGTGTTGTGCAGTTGGGCAAGGCACTTTACCTCACTTGCCTCTCTCCACCCAGGAGTATAATGGGTACCGGCAATATTCGGGAATGTAAATCAGACTCGCTGTCCGTGAGGAGTGGCTAACCCCTCCACAGAAACATTATTGATGGAGTCTGGCCCACACGCCAAAACCGAGATGGTCACTCCGCCTGTGGGCGCACCATTTTTTTTTCACTACCATCTAAACATGGCTAGTGCTATCTCTAGTGGACCACTGTCACTGGGCCACTGTTCCATGCTGCACTTTATGCTATTGATTGCTATAACATATTTTCCGTTTGGTTTTTGCTTCATTTCTTAGTAAGTTAGCCACTATTTTCACCACTGTTGTACGCTCAACGTGGGTTTGTACAATGGAGGAACGTTGTCAAAATTGACCTCTGCCCAAAAGAAAATAGAGCCTTATGCTATAGAAGTAGGCCCATCCCAAAACACATCCGAACCACTGTGGTCTGATAATGCCCACACCACTTTGTTTCACAAAGTACTGTCAACCAACAATGAACTTATATGACGAACCAGACTTTTCAAAAATGCTCTAAAATGCAGCTCCCACTTTCACAACACCTTTGCAAGGCCTTAATAATGCCCAACATCAGGAACCATAATAAGAGTAAACAGCAGCTAGATTCACAGCCCTTGCAACATTTCTGTTGCCAACACGTTCTCATCATCCATCTACCTTTGACACCTTCCAGTAGTACAATGTTACTCCAAGACCGCACTCATTCACACTCTACCCTAACCGTGCCCCTCCCATTGCTGCATCGACTTCGCTTACAGATAACACCATTTACTATGATATATATTTCCGTTGACTTCAAGACAGCTGCTAATAACTTCTCACATCCAGCTAACACATTTTTAGCCATGGGTTTAATGACATTTAGTCTCTTTGCACTTTATAAGAGTTGGGGTAATTTCATGTGTGCATGGCTTTACTTGGTATGTAGAAGGCAATAATCTCAGGTTGAAATTGCATACCGTTCAGAAGGGTATTATTTGGAGTTAACGCTTTGCTGTCGACATACAGCACAGCTGTTTGAAAGTCTCATTTACTTTAACGAAACCAGAATAAAACAATATTAATGGCAACACACTTTTGACAACTAATATAGATTATTTACTCCACTAACTTCATCCTGTGTTAATTTTACGAAATTTCATTGCACATCTCTATATGGAGAATGGGCATATAGAGGGTGCTATAACATACAAATTATGACCTTTGTAGGCCTATATGGTAAGATTCCCACAATGGATTTTCCTGATTTTGGCACAGGTAAATAGCTTTTGCATGTCCCTACTTATATCAGTTGTCAAAATTGTGTCACCACTGCTTAAAATTGCTTGAAAATAAAAAGAGAAGATTTACAAGGGGTCAAACAGCTGTGACAGACACACATTCAGTATGATGACTTAAGCTACCCACTATTAGGGGCATAAAAGTTAATGTTATGTTTCCCGTAACCCGCCCGTGTCATGATTTTCTGCCCGCGTTTGAGATGCTACAATCCAAAAAAGTTCATTATTTAGAAATATCAAAGTTTCTTCTCTTTTTGCTACCATTTTCTATGAGTTTAGAAGATTTTACACCAAAGAACAGGAATATTACCTGCACATGGCAAAACACTAGACTGAATCTGTATGTCATCTAACACGCACAATCACAACTCTTAGCAACACTTTGAGCATACATTAAACACACCCAGAAAACTATGACCTAATACCAAAGAAAGTAGACCATCCACACTTTTGATTACTTTCATCACTCACGTACCTTAAGGATCTGAGGGCATGTTTAAACAAAGATTTTATCTGAAATGATAGCATTACCTTATCCTCTATCACTTCATTGATAACGGCTGGCTTATACACCATATTGAATTGTATATGCTTATGAGAACAACTTTTTGAAAATATAAAAAAACGATATTTATAATTGAAACATGTAAAATTGCTCCTTAAAACACCACCATTTATGTCGAAATAATCCAGTATTGGAAAAGCCCCAACAGTTGGAAAATCTTGTATATTTTTGGCTTGCTAATACTTTAATATGACAAAAACAGTTCTTCAATGGATCCAAAACTTATAGGAATGGCAGTATTTCCTTATCAGGCTGACTCCCAATATTTTGCATATTGCGCAGTAGCATTGAGTGGTATGCATCTATTTATGTTTTTGGCACTGCACCATGCAGAAGCGTCTGATATATCAAAAATATTGCACACGCTCCATTCCAATTTCTATGGGGAAAATCAGATCCTGAGGTGGTTTGAATCCCATATGCAAAATGTTTAGCATAGCCGTTATATCTGGAGGCTTGGATTTTTTCCTCAGCACCTTAAAGATCGAGACTTTCTCTGAAAGAATCAGCTCCTTACCGAGAGACATTGCTATGATTTAACTTTAAACCCAAATATAACTTGCATGCTTTATTGAATGTGCCCTACCCAATTACAACATTAAAAGACACTATCAGTGATCCACCCAAAAGAGTCAAAATATTTGAATTTGGCAGGAATAGCTTAAAATTGAAGGATAAGTCTGTAGAATTATCGTAAGGGAAGAAAATAGCAGTGTATAAAGATATGAATCTCCATTCAATTAAGGCTTTTGCAGTAAGTGTCCTATGACAGATGAACTAAATTCTCGAGTTTGTTTTAATTAGGTTGCTTTTGGACTTACCACTTGTAGGTATGTTAAAATGCTTGTACTTTTTTAAATACCCAAAATCTGATTTTTTAATGCTTTTTTTTTATTTTCTGCTTGAGCAAGTTACTCGATATGGCTTTAAATGTTTCTGTTTCATAGAAAAGGCCATCCCCCCCCCCACCAACAGACCCTAATTCCAAAATTTCATTTGAATCAACATATCATTTTAACTGGCGAGAAGTAATTGCATGTATTACAGATGCCCACAGATAACTGTTCAAATACTTTCTTGTAACCATAAACAACCCATATTTTAGCTTGTAGCTCATAAGGCCTAAAAAAAAAATTGTTATTGATTGGCGTAACCCGACCGCCCCTATTTTAAATTTAAACGCGCCTACCCTAAAGATTTTTTTATGTTTTTTATGGTCATGAAAACGCTGAAGATGCAAAAACAGGACTTTAATGAACTTCATACTTCGGTACTGATCTAAAGGATTTTCCTTACATTAGCCAATACACAATATACAAATAGTTGTACAGAAAAGTGAAGAGTGCCATTTGTTTTTTGTATGTTAGTTTTAAATAATTTTGTGTCTGGTGTCATGTTAAATAAAAAAAAAAAAAATCCGACCTACCTCCCTATTTTTTTTTCTATGTTACGCCATCAAACAATTATTTTTTTATTGGCCTACTGTGTTATTAAAGATTCACCAAAATATTTTGCAGAAGCAATAAGAAAAATAACCGTTTTCTTGAGATATTGAAATCTCTGAAAAATAGTGGGGTCAAGACTGAGGATTAGATAGTGCACAGATAGTGTCCCTCTAAGAAATGCTGATGTGTATGTCCAAAGAGGAAAGTTGTTCAGATCTTGGGCAGGTGCTTGATGGAGAATGCTAAGAGTGGATGTCTGTCTAGTTATATTTTTATAGTCTCTCTGGGATGGTTTTCATTTTATAAAGTAAATATTGCATAGGCGAAAATAACACAGAAAGAAGTGCATTTGTGTGTGTTTTGAAAGGGAATGTTGCTTGGTCCAATTAACTCTAGGGTATTTACTAGTTCTCGGAGGTGCCTATGGACCTTGCAAAAGAGTCTGCACAAAATTATTTGATGTGTCTGGGCAATATTGACCTGCTGATTCCAGATCCTTATGATGCAGGGTAAAATTTTGAAATGTTTCATACATGGGTTAAAAAGGTTTAGAGACATTATGTTCATCTGGTTCTAAGACTAATAAATGTATGTTTCCTATATTTACACCTTTTTTGTTTTTGCAGAAGTCAGAACTGGTCAAGGTTCATCTGCCAATGGGTTTAAACTTTTATATTGATCTGATTGTTCAAATTAGTCATTGGGAATGTTACAACCAGAAATATCATTTACTTTTAATCAGCTCAAAAATATCTTAGAGGCCAGAGTGCTGATCTCCCCTAGACCCTGAGACCCTTTGGGCCTCAACACTATTTCCCCTCATTATATCCCTAAGGTCAACAATCACATAACATTACTAATCATAGCATGAAGAATTTGAGCCCATTTTGAGAGAACCTATGCACTATAACTTTTTAACCCCTTGGGGTTGACCTTGAACCATTTAAGAAGCCTACTGTGTTAAAATTGTCCTAGATATAGCACACACAACACACCTTTTTTAAACACACCTTTTTTTAAAAAAGCCTGAAAAAGATGAAAATGTCCATATGTATGTTTGCAAAATTTGACCCCTTTAAGTACTTCTTCCATATCTCAAAGCTCAAGGATGCAAAAGTTGCAACATTGAGATTTGGAATCAGCCAGTCAATGTTGCCTAGAACCATCAAAACATTTTGTGCAGACCACTTCTGCAAGATCTGTGGTTCTACCACGGGAACCCAGTATTTGCTGTTAGCATTAGTACATCTTGTGTGGTATTGGCTATTTCCACTAGCTGATTGATTTGTTCAAGTTTAGGGTCCAATTTATATTTGTATGGGACATTATGGTCAATAAAAAAAGCTAATATACAAATAATACAAAGATTCTCATGTAACCTAGAAGAAAAAACACCCCTCTAGGGACATGTCAAACAGGGGAATTGTCAGAGGGGAGGCAGGGAGGGCAGCTCCACCCGAATAGTTTTAAAATTGTGAAAAAAGGGGGGTTTAGGCAATAAATTGAATTAAAATTAGGGTCTTTTTCTACCTATGAGTTAATCACATATTATTTTCATCACACCCTCCCTACGATTTTTACCCTGGCGCTTGCCCCTGCGTCAAAGTTCCGGGTCAAAGTAGTCTTACTGTCCATGGTAACTCTATGTCTATGCCCATGCTGAGTGTATTGATGAGAATACAGATAAGGATACCCTGCATGAAATACTTGCTCTCCACAATCTCCCGTACTTTGTAGCATAGCTCCCCATATATTTTGAGGTGGCTTGTTTACCTGCATCACGGAGAAGAGAATGTCAATGCGAGTGTTTCTATATTCCTGTTACTCCAGGTTGGTAATAATCAATAGGCATTTGTTTTTGGAAGTTCCAGAGGGGCACTGTCAGTTTTCACAATCATACCAGTGGACCAAGGGTGTTTGGGTTCCAATCCCCACCATGCACCATTTTGGGAAGATTTCACCTCAATAAGGTCAGGTGATCCCACAAAAATCCTATTCTTAACACATGAAAAACCCGACTGGTAAACTATTTTAGCCAAACAAGGTTTAATTAGGGAATTTTTAGGCATGATCATGAGTTTCTTGTGTCATTTCAGATGAAAGTCTTGGACACTTTTAATCCAAAAGGTCCATTACATCAGTGTCATGCAGCTCTACGCTTTGTGCTCTGATGATGATGCAATTTACGTCATTACGCAAAAAAATGTCCCAGAACGCTAGAGGTGGCCCAAAGCAGCACAAGCATTCAAAGCCGATAAATTGCTCTCCTGCCGGAGGGGGCCATCGGGCTGCCGCTTTGGGAAAAAGCGGCAAATCGCATGGAGTTGACTTGAGTTCAACTTTAGGCGGGGGTGCCGATCGACTGTCGTAGTTCAAGCGAAAGCGCCGCGCTTGAATAATAGCTCAATCTGCAAGGGTGTACACCAAGCGGCTTGCCGCTGAGTGGCAAGCGGAAGACACTATGTAATGACCTACCTTAAGTACTGGCATGTGTTAGTTACAGTACAGTACAGTAGGCACAATGACAAATGCATTGTGGTATGATTCAAACACCCTCTGCTGTGGACAAAATACAAGAGAACTGATACTGGCCTGGTTGATATTCAGGGGACCATTACATGACCAGATTCTTAATCGCAGAGTAGCCTATACACACCAAGTCATTGTAGCCTATACAGCTCTGTCTCATAAAAAACTATACATCAAACTACAAAATTATAAAACAAAATAAACTGTGCCTTTTTTGCCAGATATTGACTTATTTGTTAGACAAGATCCTACGCTACTCCTCGCTTTATTCCATCCAAGTTGATGGACCCTAAGCGGCGATATTGTCAGTTGAACACAAGGATGATAATCCACTGGGGACACCCGTTCCACCTGCAGGTCAAGAACACTAAAGGTATAAGGTGTGTAGATATCGTGGGATTAAAACCTTTTACAAACAAAAGACATCATTGGACAGAGCAGAGTGCATGTATATCATGCATTGCAACTAATACAATATCATTAGTTTCTCGCCTTGAAATGCACCAGACATTCATTATGTTGTGGGTGTGAAATGGGGAATCACCTATCTCTGGGGGACACTAATAAGGAAATTCATGGATATTTGGGGAATATGACTGCTGAAATTAATGTAACAGACTACAAGTCTGTTGAGGGACAAATGTGTGGACAACGTTCTAAATGTGGAGGACAATTTACCCTTCCCCTATTCCCACTGCCTCAAGATGCCGGAGGAATATGTGAAGGAAGCCAGGTTCAACACCAAGAGTAATACAGGAAGGACGGGTGGGTGTTCAAAGGTCAGTTTACTTTCAACAAGGGTGGTTTATGGTTCTACCTTTTGCTGAAACCTGGGAGTAAAGTTGAGAGATACAACAAGACTGTTTGAATTGAATTTCCCAATGCTACATGATTGATTAGCAATCGCGACATTATAAAGTTACCGTAAATCTGTTATATCACAGAAGCAGCAATCAATACCATTGTATTTTCTTTTTTTTTTTTTTTTTTCTTTTTTTTGTTTATTTTTTTTTTATTTTCAAAAATAATGTCTGAAGGTGATTTTCAATTCAACTTTGTTATATCAGGATAGACAAAAAACTGGCCCCAACAGGTTTTCAATGTTCAGATCATAGCCATACTCCTGACACCAGACCCAAATTTACACCAACTAAAAATCCAATGAAAGGGAATACTCCTAAAAAGACTCAGTAAAACGTCGTTGAGATGAACTTAAAATTTTGGCCCCCCCCAAAAAATCTGGATGTATAGTTTTTTGGGGGGACGTCTGTAACACCGAGTATTGTAGCTATAACACCGAGTCAATGAGCCTTACACACAAAGTCATGGTAGCCTATACACCACAGAGTCATTGAAGGCGGTAGCCAGCCCAGTGGTTCCGAGGGGGCCATTTCCGGTAGGGGCATCAAATTTCCAGAATACAGCAAAAAAATTTCCCGGTTGCGGGGACAGAGAATCCGAAAAAGGGCTGATTTAAAATAAAAATACCAGTGTTTTTTCACGAATTCCCCTCAAACGTCTTTCGAGGGGCACTCTGCCCCTATTCACCCAACTGGCTACGCCACCGAGTCATTGTATCCTATACACACCGAGTCATTGTATCCTATACACAACCGCGTCATTGTAGCCTATTCACACCGAGTCATTTGCGGGGCAGTATAGCTGAAGGACAGATCTTCCAAGTCACACAAGTTTTATCCCCTGAGGTCTACCCTCTTTCTCTTCTCTTGATGGCTCATTACATGAGATATCATGATATTATCTTCTGCACAAAATTAAAGGGGAGGCCGATTTAAGTAGATGAACTTTCATCTTGGATAGAATGGACTTCACCAAAATCCATCTGTAAATTTTCGAGCGATATTTCAAGCCGTTTTGATTGTGAGACCTAAAAAACGTGATTTTGAAGCCCATAGAGTGCTGTGTTAATTAATATTGGTCGACAAAAATGGGGATATTTTCACTCATAACTTCCAAAAAAACCTTTAGCCCTAAGATTTCACAGGGTAAATGAGAAAAAATAGTTGGTTTCTTCTGATATCAAAAATTTGGACCACTTCAGGTAAAATTTGGGGTCCCTGGGGACGAGGCTATTAGCGATCGGGCCATGGCCTTAAAGCTTCTTCTTACCAGGCTATGATTGGTTAAACATAATAATTCTATGCAACCAATTAAAATCAAGCTGGTATAGACCTCAGGGGGATTAAGTGTACATGACATATCTCCTCTGCAGTACCACCCTTATGGCTACTAAGAACTGCCTGATAAGCCAAAAGAAGAGTAGATAGGATATAGGCGGATCAAAAATCCAATTAGATTCTTATAACTGAGAAACAATTCACTAAACTCCAATTTTAAGTGTTTCATTTTTTGACTTGTTTAGGTTATGCTTGTTCCCATCACAAGGGAAAGAAGAAATAAACACATGCCCAAGCCAAATAGTCAGTTTTAATTAACATTTACCGCTACCATGTTAAGTAAATACACCAGGTAGGTTAATTTATGCTTCAAAGCAAGTGATCAACCAGGGAGATATAGTTTCCACTTAACATATTAGTCGTATAACCAACGCCAAAGTTTTATTGTCTGCTAGCCATGTTCACTCAGTCACAAAACTCCCAAGGGTTTGAAACTCTGGAGGTGAAAAAATTTAATCCAATTATTTTACTCATCCCACTTGTTGTCCACAGATGGACCAAAACCCCTGAAAACTCATCCCCTGACCATTCTCCTCCGCTTCTCATATCGGAGTGTGGACCGGAAGTCGACATACCGGAAGCTGTGGCTTTCCCGCGTGATCATCAAATGCTGGAAATTGTCAACAAAGTTGACACCTCCACTCACTATCCCAGAAGCTGTCCACACGGACACAAACACTCCACAACACTCTGGAGTTTTATCGGAGTTTGAGCTTCACCCCCTAGTTTTTTAGGGGATAAAAGCCCGCTAGACCCTCAATAAAACTCCGGAGTGTAAAAACCCGAAGCGTCCACATGGTCAAAAACCCTGATCGACAATCCAGAGTTGAAACCTCCGGAGGTTCAGGCCTCGTGTGGACAAACTATTATCATCCCTGCTAAAAGTGACAAGCACATTTATTTATAGCTGTCTAGTAATGTCCTGTCTAATTTATGGCAGTCAGGACAAACAGGCATTCCTTACCCCGAGGTCTTCCACTTTTTACAGGCATCTTTATTGGCTATTCATGATAGAACATGGAATAGCCTCTGAGGAACTAATCAAAATAGACTTCTATATATCTGTATGCACCTTTAAGTCTCTGATGTGGATCATGGCCAAAGGCGAAAGAGGGAAAAAAAGGGAATAGAAAGCAAAGGGAGTGAGGGGAGGGAGACAAAACAAGGAGGAGGTGAGGACATCTAAGAGATTGTAAATAGTAGGATGGTGAATGTTTTAGCATGAACACCCGGGGGCGCGTACCCTGAAAGCCACTCCATCAAGATATGCCACGAACCCTCAAAAAGGACCCTAACCAGTAAACTCAAGAAGATATGCATTAGATGATTGCATGCTCTACAGTTACTAATATGCCATTTATGCCAAGTGACCTTGGACAGGTTCTATAACGGAGGTTCAGTTAGATTCTTATGTATCTTTCTGGGATGGTGTAGTCGAGTGAAGTTAGGATATAAACTGAAGGGAAAAACAAAATCACATTGCGCCCTATGGACGTACATGTCTTTCCCACAGTTATCTCCACAACCAACCTGCATGTACTCTCATACAATCATTTCATCATACGGCATATTCCCAACTTTACACTCCTAGTATCTGGTTTTTACGTTCCATCCATTAAGCCCTCAAAACACCCATGTCATGCCCATTTTTCACAACTCAAGTAGTCGAAATTTGGTATTTATGAAGAGACATAGGGAAGGGATACCTACACCCCCAATCAATGTTGGACGGGAAGGGGGGGGCTCAACACAATTGACCATGCAGGGATATGGACGGTGCAGCAAACATTGGTCTCATTTCAGCTTTCTGTATATCAATGACCCTTTTTAATGCAATTTTTTTTTATTTTAAAATTTGTTGGAAAATTAGTCCAATTTTCTCAATTGTAAGCCAGCATTCTAAAAATTATTAGAAAATTGGTGTTTTGTAATTTCCTCCAATCTGAAGCAACATTTTCCAAAACGTGCCTTTTAAATGTCAAAATTTTAAGTTTAAAAAATAAAATCGGTCTCGGACCGATTGTGTCGCTGCCGTCGCGGTTAGTGAATGATAGGCCTAACATTGACCTTTGACCTTGATATGTGACCTCAACCTCATCAACAAATGAGAGGATGCCATGTGGCACTATGATAAAGTTTGGTTTCAATTGAACTTCAACTTTTTCATATGAGGTCAATTTTACATTTCAGCCCTTTTACAACTTGACCTCACATGGCCTTGACTGGAGTGGACTTTGACCTTTGGTTATGTGACCTTGACTCATCAACCAAATGAGGGATCCCATGTTGCACCTCTGATTCAAGTTTGGTTCCAATGAAACTTCAAACTTTTAATATGAGGTCAATTTTACATTTCGCCTATTTTTTAACTTGACATCACATGACCTTTGACCTTGGCATGTGACCTTTGACCTCATCAACAAATGATGGGATCCCATGTTGCACCTATGATTCAAGTTATGGTTCCAATTGAACTTCAACTTTTCATATGAGGTCAATATACATTTTCAGCCTAATTTTACAACTTGAACCTCACATGACTTTGACCTTGGAATTGTGACCTTTGACCTCATCAACAAATGGGAGGGAGGATCCCATGTGCACCTATGATTCAAGTTTGGTTCAAATTGAACTTCAAACTTTTCATATAGGTCAAATTTTACATTTTAAAGCTATTTACAACTGACCTCACATGACCTTTGACCTTGGCATGTGACCTTTGACTCTCATAACAAGGGGGGATGCCATGTGCCAATGTACCAAGATTGGTGTAAATCCATCAAAGTATGTGGATATTACATGCAAATGTTAACCCTTTTTCACAACAGACATCACAAACAGACATCACCTCAACAGACACAACAACAACAGTGCGACAAAGTCCCTATGTGTCTTCCTGCTTAGGGCAGGCGACACAAAAATGTACAAATTGGTATTAAATTTGCCCCCCCAAAATTTGCAGCTCTGGTACAGATATGGGTCCCTTTTTGGCAAAAATTGATTAAATTAGGGTCCTACTTTTCAGGACTTAGGAGGCACATCCCTACCTGAAGCAACCCCCCGGGTTGGTATGCTTTTGGCAAACTGGAAAAAAAAAAGAAATGGCATGTCTCAACATGGCATGGGGAAACATTAAGCCATACAGCCACCGATGTGTTCAAAAACTTTTTTCAGGATTGTAAAGCTTAAATAATGGTTGGGCCATTCCTGACCTAGTGACAATTCTAGTGACCCTGATAATTCAGCAGCCTTAACAAAATAAGTGCAAGGGATGCTGCACTTTCATTCTGCAAACTGCTGAATTCAACAGAGTCACTAGGCCACAAAATAGCCCAACTGGCTAATAAAGTGAGATTAGGTTTTACTTATCACCACAACACAGCTGTTTGAAAAGTCCTTATTATGACAAAACAAGAATTAAAACAAAAAATATCAACAGAGACACAGTTTTGACAACTGAATTTGGATTATTGTTTCACGAACAAACATCCTTTGTAAATTTGATGAAATTTCATTGAGGGCAATCTGGATTTTTCATAAAAATCTAGTTTTACACGTCTTTCTAGGGGAAATAAGTATATAGAGGGCGCTATAAACATACAATTATGACCTTTAGGCCTATATGGCAAGATTCCTTGCATGGATTTCTGATTTTTGGGTGAGGTTGTAATAGCTCTTGGATGTGCCTACTTATATCAGTTGTCAAAAATTGTGTCGCCATTGTTTTTAAAGTTGCTCTAAAAATAAAAGAGGAATTTGCCATGGGTCAAATGCTGTGACTAATACACACCTAATATGTCACTTACCTTTGCTTTTTGATCTCTGGAGAGTCTTCATCTGAACTTGATGAGTCATCGTCCGAGGTTCCGAGCTGGTCCACTGTACTCATCCGAGTGTGCTAGTACAGGAGTGAGGACACGAAGAGTAGGCATGAGGCCTGGCACGATGAATGACTCGGGCAAGGGGTATGTACAGGGCACGGGGAAGGGGTCTGTACCGAGTGAACAGGACACCCCGAATGAACTGACAGACATGGGGAAGGTGGTGGGCAAAGGTGTGTGGAGTGTGGGGAAGGGTGTGGGGATGGGTGTGGGGAAGGTTGCGGTGAAGGACACGTTGAGGAGGGGAGTCTCGTGAGGGGTGGAGCTGAAGACGTTGGCCTAGTGGAGGGTGAGTTAGCTTTATTTTTTCAGGGAATTTCTCTGAAAAAGTCAATCAAAATGCAAATTACATCAGTTACATAAGCATTTTTGTGTTATACAGTTGAGTGCAAAAGAGCCTACTTTGAAAGAAACATATGTAATAACTTAAATTCTCTTATTAGATCCAAATGTGATGTGATTTGGAAAAATCTGTTGAATGGTGAAAAAAAAAAAAAAAAAAAAGAGTGGTGCTCAGTACAGACGTGAGGACACGAAGAGTAGGCATGAGACTGGCACGATGAATGACTCGGGCAAGGGGTATGTACAGGGCACGGGGAAGGGGTCTGTACCGAGTGAACAGGACACCCCGAATGAACTGACAGACATGGGGAAGGTGGTGGGCAAAGGTGTGTGGAGTGTGGGGAAGGGTGTGGGGATGGGTGTGGGGAAGGTTGCGGTGAAGGACACGTTGAGGAGGGGAGTCTCGTGAGGGGTGGAGCTGAAGACGTTGGCCTAGTGGAGGGTGAGTTAGCTTTATTTTTTCAGGGAATTTCTCTGAAAAAGTCAATCAAAATGCAAATTACATCAGTTACATAAGCATTTTTGTGTTAGATCCAAATGTGATGTGATTTGGAAAAATCTGTTGAATGGTGCACTTGGTCAGCTTCGAGACTGCCTGCCCACAGGGCTTTTATGTCTTTGACCAGTGAAAAGCCACTTTTATCTGAGCATTCCATTGCTGCCACCCCACTTGTACCCCAGGCAGCTCAAAGAAAAACTCTTGACAGGCACGCAGTCCTTGAAACTGACCAAATGCGACATCCAAAGGGTTTCCCAGATTGCATCACACAAATTTTAGATTTTTTTTATTTTTTTTATGTTGTTTTGTTATTTTAATAATGCAAAATTTGGACGACTATCCGTAACAACAATGAAATGGTGGAGATACAGAGTGAAATATGGATAAAGTTAATTCGCACTCATAGTGTTATGGTTGGAGGAGTTGGGGAGAGAGACTCGTATGTGCAATGAACTAAATGTTTAAATTATGGTGCAGTCATGTTACAGATGATTGTTATTCAGAAATTATCATCAATGCACCTGTCACAATCCATATATTATTTATCCGCACAAGGATGCTTTTAACCATCTCAGCGAAATACCCGTAGACCGAGTATATCCCATGCCGACTTATAATCCCCCCCCCTAAGTTTTAGGAAAATTTCAGAAAATTCTAAAGATCTTTTTAATTATCCCATGCAAAAATTTGGCCTACCCTGACTGCAAAATTCGGAACCTATCTTCTTCTTCTTCAAAACAACAACCTTTTCGCTTGATTCCAATGATTGCATTTTCAATACACTGATACGAAATTCCATATTTCATCTTTATAATCCATCTCAAGAATGTTCTAATGACGTCTGGAACCATAAAGTTTGTGAACAACATACCTTTACGAGTATAAAACACAGCAGAAGACCAGGTTTCTGGGTCAACATCCTCAAGGCTTTCTACTTCCCTCAGACGGATTTTCCAATTTTTTTTCACTCTTTTTTCATATTTCAGTATAAAAATAATAACATGTCCATTCAAATTAATTCAGTTTCATAATTCATTCAAAAATAGTTTTTGGTGGATTTGTTTTCTGAAACTGAAAGAAAATTTGACAAGCCGTGTGTATGGTCATAGGGCATTTGCACAAAACCAAATATGCCACAGCCGCCAAAGACACTGATGGCACATTGGTTCAGTTTTCGCGACTATTTTTGTCCGATTTTGCCGGTTTTTTGCTAAAAAAAATCACTAAAGTACATTATAGTCATGGTTAGTTATATGACAAAAGTTGAAATCTACTTCAGACGAATGATGGTGGAAACTAACGACAATATCGAACAACACATTTTTAACTTTCTGAGATCTAATCAAAATTCGCGGAAGTCATGGTGCTGCAATATCATGTATGTGGCGAGTAGGCAAGACATTTTCAACTTCGGCTTCGGGCAAGATCGGGCATTTGCCCCCCCCTAAATTTCAAGGTATTTTCAGCTTAAAAAGGTGGGACTAACTCGGTGTCATTACGGTATAGACAGGGACAATATGGTATGGAAGTTGTTCATTCTCTTTCAGCAGAGACAGAAGAGTCATGATCAATTTTGTTCCCATGTAACTAAATGCTAAAAAGCAAAGAAAACCCACAAGACGTTTCTGCACTTTCATACCAAAATTATAACTTCCATGGCCAAAACACCTACTCTTTAAATGTAATAGAGTGAAGCTCACTCGAAAAGAGTGACTACAAAACCCACTCCAAAAAGAGTGAAATATCACACATTTCAAGGAACATTTTTGGGGTCAAATGAACAAAATGATAACATATCATTTTGTAAATCACCAAGAGTAAATTTGACCCTAAAACTATTCTTTACTTGAAAGGTATGAATTTTCACTCTTTTTTGGAGTGGGTTCACTGTGTTAGAGTTTAATTCATTCTTTTGCATTTTGAGAGATGAGTAACATGTTTTATATCAGTAATATTCCCAGGTAATATTTTGTTTTTGTTTTGCTGAATGCTGTACATGCACCACAATTTCAAATAAATGCATCACACATGAAAGATGTTATTAATGACTGCATTCCTGATATACACTGTGTGCAACACACTTCTGGAACTGTGCAACACACAGGTCCAGCAACTACATGTATTCATCACTGTTAACAACTCATGTGCCTGTATTTAAAGAATAGGAGCAAACTGAATAAAATGATGGATGATAATTTCTCCTAAAAAATCCAACGGGTTAAAGATATGATTTCAATCAAATGTGATCAAAGTACACAGGCTTATATTGTATTTGATGGCCTGTTATATCTAATAATAATAATGCACCAGTTAATGATTGCCCCCATTACCGAGGAAGAAATTTTATATCAGATGGCATACGTGGTGAAATTAAATGGTTTGTTCTATTATTATTAAATGTCAAGCTATAGGTGAGAAAATGAACTCTGCAACAGAAAATGCATTCAGTGATTTGTGTAGCCATGGTATTTGTTGCCATGGCAATGGGAAATATGTCTGGACAATCTTGCTGGAAGCAAATAGAATCGCAATTCCCAAGGCACAGTTCTGTAACTTGCACAAGGTAGCATATATGTAAATGCACCCTCTAATTATGATTCATGATACCCAGAAGAAAGAAGCTCAGTTCATGTTACTATATTTATAAGCACAGGTTACTGAACTTTGTCTCTGGTGATGAGGGTATTATACCTGAAAGTGTCTTACCCTTGTTATTAATGGAGTCTGACTTGACTGGGGGTAATTTGCTGAATTTGCTGTATGGGTCGGAGGTGCCACTCATTATCTCCTTCCACTTTTCTTGCATTTTGTTGGGCGTTATGTCCGACATCTGGTTGAGCGCCCTCTCTGTGGTGAGCTTGGCCAGTGCCATGCTCTGGCTGGTGTCTTTGGAATTGGTTGTTGGATAGTTGATGGATGAAGCTCTATGAATGGAAAGTGTCGCCATGACGTGATGATGAGGGGAAGACTTGGATTGCGATTTTGAGATCACAGGTTCGAGTCGCGACAAATTCTCTGTGCAAAAAGCTATCGAGTGCAAAGACTCACTACTCGGTCCTATACTGCCGTTTGTGGCAGGCACAATGAGGCGATTTTGCCTAGTCGGCGAAGATCCTATATCACTATTCTCCGGGCTAGCACGAGGCGCATGGTGTCCATTTCCGAAATGATAGTGGAGATGGTGGTGATGATGGTGGTGATGTAAATGAATAGCTTTCGTCCTTTTTTTGTTTCGTTTTGTAATGAAATAGCAGGCATGACTTTACCCCGTTGGTGCTTTTTACTGGCACGCTTGCGCCACCGTCGAAATCGGCGCTTCAGCTGTCTGGCCAAGTGTCCCAGATACTTGAGGATCTCGTCATAGCACCCTCCAGGTTCACCGTTACTGGCTATGGTACTTGTGGAACGGAATCTTTTACGTTGCTCAGCCATCAGTCGGCTTTCTCGTTGCTTAGTTTCAGAAAATTGTGTTGCTATGACAACTAGACATAAATTTATAAGGAAGAAGGCACCAATCTGAAAGAGAAGAATCACAAGGCAAAATTAGAAATGGCAACTTAAAAACAAAATCTGTGTAATTTTGAACAAAAAAACAACATATTCCTAATATATACAGGTCACGAGACACTCTTAAACCATTCAATGACAAATACTAACTAAAGAAGCAACTTAAAACCTGAATGATTGTATATGAACAAACACACAAGCTACTTACAATTAAATTGACACTTAAGACAGCTGAGGTAGTCCTGTTATTTTAGTAGTGTAGTCAAAGAGACCAACTCGAATGTACAGATTGCCTTAGTTATTTACAAGCTTGTTCACAGACTTATATTACTTTTAAAAACAAAGCCTTACTAACAGTACTGGCACTATGGGTGCAGGGCATTCCCACAACAAAATCACACCCCCTGAGGTTTTTAGTGAACTTGAAGCCGCTGCTTGATCAATGCTATATAGAACATACCTATACATCCCCCCACTAATCATGCTACATAATGTGATATGAAAATCACATAACTTCATTTAAAAGAAATTATCTAGTCCTTGCTTTATTCCTTTGAGAAAATTATGGACTTTCAGGTGACCAATGAATACACACAAAATCTTGATTTGTTGAAAACTGACTATGCCCAGGCTCTACATGCCAATTGTAAGGCAGTAACAAAATTCGGCTCTACCCTAGTTTCAGATGGATGTGCCCAAAATGTACTGATCAATAATTAACCCCCTGGGCACTACCACCTACAATACAGCCTGTCTCATTGGCTCATTACAAGACACAACATGAAATTGCCCTCCAAGTAACTAATCAAAATAATGCTTCTATATCTTTGTGTAAACCATACCACTATTCTAACAGTATCTCTGATTTGCTCATTACATGATATTACCTTCCAAGTAACCAATCAAAATAGTGCTTAGATGCTGATAGATAGGCGGGTATTGTCCAGGGGGTTAACTATGTATACGTGAGTAGAATACATCAAGGGTTGACAATCAGAAGGGCGTAACTCAGCACTGAAAGAAATATTAAAGAATTTCTGTAATTCTGCTGTTCATATTTTTTGTTCACTAAAGTTTATATAATGTTTGCTTACAGTACCATATATGAACTTTATGAGATGTTTACATTTTGAGTAATGAATAGATTTGCTTAGTAGAAAATATTAAACATCACATTTCTCAAAAGCAGTATTACAGTAGAATTAAAGAAATTCTTTAAAATTTCTTTCAGTGCTGAGTTACGTCCTTCTGATTTTCAACCCTCGACATATTTGATGAAGTCTTTTATCATAACCTTATTACATGGTTTGAACTTTACCAATAAGACTTACATGTATTTGTAACATACAGATATCAGGCAAATAACACTACTTTACACTTTACCAACAATGGAAAATTACAGATTTTTTACTAGTTAGTGACATGAATATTGATTCTTGTGAAGGCCTTTTTTGAAATGAGTGGGAGGATGTACAACAGATTGTCTTACTAGAATGATAACTGAATAATAATCTTGTCTAATCTTGTCAAATGCTTTGTAGATAGCCAAGGTGAAATTAACAAATCGGTTTGTTTTTGTTTGCAAAAATATCCAAATTAACCAAAAGTCATTTCAAGAACCATGACCAATGACTTTGTATGTTTGAACTTACTTACATGCATTTTTCCATGCAGAATCTAAATCAAGTGAACAAAAAGGTACCATTTTAAAATCTCAAGCAGTTTTGTAATGGAATACCAACTACTTGTGTTACTGCACACTAAGCAGACTCTTTGGAGGTTCCCCATATAAATCAGTTGCTTTTGAAAGGATTAGTGGTCATTTTAAAAACTGAGTAGCCTTGGAAATTTTTATTTCCAGCACAATATTTGTCTCAATTCTTTCCTAGAGAGACTGCATATGTAATATATCTATATTTATATTCTTATTCTTATTTGAGCCCACCCCCCCCAAAAAAAGTTGGTTCTGAGAAGTTGGCCTAAAAACTGAAATGCAAAATACAGTTTTAATTTTATATATTTTTTTTATAAGAATTTTGCCCAAAATTGCCTCAAACCACACAAATGGTAAATCGAAGTATTTGCAAACCACATTTTACTGTAGAATTATTGGTGTATAGAGAACGAAATAGCGATTTGGGATCACTTATATTTTTAATGAAATTTTTATATCACAGAGGCATTTTTGTCTGAACGAATCAATTTGTTTTCAGTTCACCAAATAAAAAAAATGAAATGTGGCTAAAATGGCTCCAAAATCAAAATGTGTGTGGCCTACTGGAAAAAAAAAATTCAGATTTGTTTGCCTATTAAGCATAAAACTCCACCAGTAATCGAACCAGCACTCTAATTTACTTTTTAAAGTGACAGGAGGAGATTTTTTTTAGGATACGAATTTCTCTCAAATTGCACAGGATTGATTGTAGACCACCTACCAAGAACGTTCCGAAGGTTTATTGGACAAACAAGTACAAACGAAAACAGCAACCCTGTTTTGAACTTGCCTGACTATCGTAATTGTCCCCATAGAACACTGTGCTTTGACTTTCTGTCGTGCATGACAGAAAGTACTGAATCATCATCTTAT
>JAMKCH010001731.1:0-38081 GCA_023653785.1 Ophioderma brevispina
TGTAAAAGTGAAAACAAGTCACGGCTGGAATTCGTATTTGCTCCAATACGAAATTAGAAAGTTCACAAATGTCAAAAAGAAATAGTTCTTAATATCAACTTTCAAATGGGAAAATCTAGACGGAAAGCTTTAATCAGTGCAAAATCAGTATTTCAAAATTTTCGGGGACATATATCTGAAATCTATCGTTGCAACTTTCACTATGAGTTATAATATGCTATCTACCAAGGCACAGTTCTGTGGGTTGTACAAGTATTGACATGAACTGACCTTGTGTGATTCTGGTATCATATATTCATACCCAAAACAACAGGGTATATTTTATAAATACACCGGTTAAAGAAAAGTTACTGAAACCGTGCCATGGAAATTGAGAATTGAATGGCTCTAGTGTTAATTTCCTTGTCAGTGATGTCAATTTACCGTGTCCAAAATGTATGTAGTGGCAAAACAACTACAATAGGGATGTTGGGATTCATTAAGCGATGCCTGTATTTTGTATAAATGCCCATTACCATGTATCCGCGCGCGCTCGCGCATGAACTTTTAAACGTGCATGCTGTTATGAACGGTACGTGTGACCAAACTGACCTCTACACAGGGATAGCGGTCTGAGTCGCCGATTGAACAAAGGACAGTTGCTTTTTACCCTTCGCAATGTGGCCGGGAAATAAGCATAAACTGCTGGTAGACATATTACACACATATGTTCTATAATGTTATTAACAACTTCCTTCCCTTTGACCATAACGTGTAGGCCATATTAAGAAGGGCAAAATTCAACTTCCCGTGGTTTCAATCAGCGACTATTCAAAGGCGCGGCAGCCCGCTATCCATGCGTTAGAGGGTCAGTGGTTTGTGACCAATTTAATTTGGATAAGTGGGTGCTAATTGTTGTGCGAATTTATAACGTAGATTTTAGAGTGAAGACGGGTGTTCTTGGTACCGCGGCGTCAAAACACAAGATCATGATTTTTAGACACCCTCCATTTCGAAGTACTTCCCGAGAACAACAATTGGAACTTCTTCCCAAATCATTAGACCATATTAGCATGAGGTCAAAGAGAAAAAGATGCTCGGATACAGGACCAATGGCGCCCCCTGCGGAAGTACAAATCTTCCAGAAATAAGTTTTCTAAAATTATAGAAATCATTTCTTGTATCTCACGTCTAGTATATGCACGTTTCCGGACTTTTTCTAGAAAATGAATGTCGTCTCATTTTTTGCCCTGAATATCAGTGACCAACGGTACACCATGATCATTGACTTGAGCAAATAAATGGGGGCTATTGGTAAGCAAATCCGCTCGGTATGCAGACGACCAAAACACTTCAGATTCCTTTTTCATCTGAAACTGGACAGAGCAATGTTAATCAACGCAGCTGAAAAGATGTCTGGTATTATACCACTACCCGATTTAGATAAGTATTTGTTCATGATGTTGAACACAAATTACCTGTCCTATTTCACGAATAATAAGTTAGCGGGTTAATGTGTGTTCATAACTTTGACCCTATATTTCATCATTTATTCGAAGGGGACACTAAGGCGAACAAAATGTCATACGAGAGTTTGTTGGCAAACTGTGACCTAACATCTTCGTGCAGAACCCAAAACCGTAACTTGACGCGTTAACCCATTTATTGCATTTTATCGCGTTGCAGAAATCGAAAATCATTCACCTATATGAAATGCAGATTAAACTGGCGCCGAAAAAACTTTTAAATGACATAGAAAACAGGTCCTATTCACTTTGAAAATTTCCGCTAAATTTACGGAAATTTTGGAACCAGAATATTCAGACTTTTTTAGGGTAAATTTACAGATTGCTGTCAATTAACCCGGACACTTTGACAGTATTTTTACAGAAAGTTGTCTCATATATGGAAAAAACTGGTATGTTAAACAGATTTTTCCGTAATTTAAATTACGGAACGCCCCAAAAAAACGTCCGGAAATTTTGCTGCCCAGAAAACCTTTGAAATATTTCCGTAAATTAACATTTTGTATGTTTTTTGTTTTTTATTTTTATGTTTCTAAAACAGATTTCCTACGGAAATTTCTAACAGTGACTATAACATGATTAGTTATGGTTGTCTGCACACGATGTTAGGTCACAGCTTGCTGAAAAACCATTATATGATGATTTTTTCATCTTCGTTCCTTTTGAATAAATATGTTATTGAAATCCCAGTAGAAGCCCGTATTATTTTATTCGTGAACGCGGGATATAGCTCAATCCAATCGGGTGGTCATCGTGGTCATAACCATAAAAAGATTTTCAGCGTCAGGGACAATGACACTTGGCCTCTACAGTTCCAGAGAATCTGAAATCCGTTGTCCTATGCATAACGGCGGATTTTAACTTATCCATAGCGCCATTTATTTTCTGGAGTCAATGGAACGTGGTGTATCATCCATTGGTCACTGATATTCAGGAAAAAAGGAGAGTGACCTTTAATTCATTTTCAGAAAATGTGCCAGTACAACTTGAGAACCGGGCGTAGAACTTGATTTTGTTTATTAATTTTAAAGAATTTATTTAGGAAAAATTATGTACTTCCAGGGTGCTTCCCTATAAATTGATTTTTTTTCAAAATGACTTTATTTTGTCACATTTTTTTCTACAACATATTGAAGTAAGAATTGAATTTGTGATTTAAAATACAATTGTTGATTTATGTTTATGGGTAAGGATTGTCATTGAAAATATTCCCCCCCCAAAAATTTAATTGTTTTTTTTTGTTCTGACAAAAAATTGAACGAGCCACTTGCTTTGTTACACGACGCTTTAGTGCACTTTACCCCCGTCCCCTAGTGGAACCATAATGAATGTATGGAATTTACTATCTGCCTGGAAACGTAATTTTGAAATTTGTAAAACTACTTAAATTTAAAAAACAAAAAGAATTTGAAATTTGTACATTTTATTGGTTTTCATTTTAAAAATAACAAAAACCCTTACTCCCATCCACATTCTAACTGTACTTACACAATGGCAAACCCATGCCACAGACGGAAAGACAAAGAGGTTGTTTATCGGTAACCTTGATTGCTGTGTCATAAATAAGCTGCAATTACGTCATCCCAAAGACATGGTTATGACCCTCGCAGGTACTTATGATAACATGAACTGACCGTATGCATTCTGGGTATCATGACTCATACCTCACAGCAAAAGTTCCCTTTTTTTTTTTAAATTACACTAGTGAGTTGGAGTTATGAACTGTCCAGGGACTTGAGACTAAGTTGTTAGAATGGCTTTGCTAATATATGATTACTTAGTGTCAAGGTCGATTGTAGAACTCTGTGCTATGATGGATAGGAAATTTGAAATCCTCATTGCTAGCATAAAAAACTGAGAAGACCACGTTTAATTTGACATAAATACTAAATGATTAAAGTCTCAAAATGAATTGATAATTCAGCAACGTTGACAACATCCACTAATATATTACTACGACAAGCAACTGGAGAGGGACCCTTTTGTGACCACACATTTTTCCCACTGCCAAATTCCACTGCTATGCCTGGAAAACTGGATTTTCATGCTTAACACAAAAAACAAAAACACAACACCGCGCGCGCGCATCACTCACACACGCAGACAAATAAAGCAAAACAAAACGATAAACAGTTTTTACGTTAAATGGTTGCAAATAAAATTCAAAAACAACATAAACATTAGAGAAAAATCAATTGCCCAGTTGCTGGGCCATCTATTGTCTACCCCGAGTAATTACTGTTAGGGTTATCTAACTTATAGGGGTTTTGGTTAGGTTTAGTGTTAAGTTTAGGGTTATAGTTTTTGGGTTAGGGTTAGTTCGGGTTAGGGGTCGAGTTTAGTAAGTAAGATATACCAAGGGTAAGTTATAGTTTATGGGTTGTGTTAGAGTTACTGTAATTTAGGGTTAGCATTTGGGTTAGGGTTCAGGGTTTAGGGTAGAGTTTAGGGTTAGGGGTTAAGTTAGGTTAAGGGATTAGAGTTAGGGGAGGGTTAGTTTACCGGGTTCGGTTCGCGATATCGGCTTCGCGTTGCGTTTCGGGTCGGGTTCGCGTTTCGGGTGGGTTCGCGTTTCGGGTTCGGGTTCGCCTTCGGTTCGGGTTCCCCGTTTCGGGTTCGGGTTCGCGTTTCGGTTTCGGGTTCGACGGTTCGGGTTTGGGTTCGCGGTTCGGGTTTCGGGTTCCCGTTTCGGTCCGTTTCGGGTCCAGGTTCGTTCGTGTTCGGTTCGCGTTTCGGTTTTGGGTGGTTCAGCGTTTCGGTGTTTGGTTTCCCGTTTCGGGTTCGCTTTTTCGGGGTCGGGTTCGTTTCGGGTTCGGTTTCTCTTTCGGGTCGCGGTTCGGGTTCGCGTTTTCGGTTTTCGGTTCGCGCTTCCGGGTTTCGGTAGAGATTCGCGTTTCGGGTTCGGGTTCCGGTTCGCGTTCCCGTTTCGGGTTCGGTTCGCGTTTCGTGTTCACGTTTTCGCTTTCGGGTTCTGGTTCTGCGTTTCGTTCCGGGTTGCTTTTTGGTTTTGTTTTGGTTTATGGTTGGGTTAGAGTTTAGGGTTATGTTAGAGTTTAGGGTGTAGAGTTTAAGTTATAGGATTGTTAATTTGGATTAGGGTATTAGGGTAACCGCGGCCGACAACACTCACTCTGAAATGATAGGGTGGTAAAGCTGACGCCTTTCAACAAGGGGCATTTGGTTGGTTGACAGAGAAGGTGGGCAAAAAATATGGTCTTTGGGTGAGAATAGCCTACCTGCACATAAAGAGGGGTTATTTTCGAGTGATTACTTTGCTAAATTTTCGCACCAAAATGGGTCTTTTGTTTGAAAAAGTTCAGCAAAATCTTTCTAAGGGGTCACGAACAGTAGGGTCTTCTTTTGCAAAAATGTTCATTTTTTTTTTCAAACACTAGGGGATCTTTGGGTGTGATTAGTGGTAAACTTGAATTTTTAAACTATGGGACTGGGGAGGATCTTAAGAGTCTTATTTACATACGTATACACTTCCGAAATGAGTGCCGAGAAGGAGGGCTTTTTTTACAACACGATTATAGGGCTACTGAGCATGATATGGATTAAAATCACGAGGACCGCCAACCCGCTCAACGTGCATGAAAAATAACCCTTCCTTTTCCTTGCTCAGTGAAAACATATCATTGCCTGTGCATGTGGGGTTGTGAATTCTGCAACTGTGGAATTGCTATTCTGCCTCATATTGACTGCTAAGCTACAATGTCAATTAGATTTTCGTCAATCGCAATTGGACTGATAGCATATACTTGCCAAGCCATTTAAATGGCTATTCAGGTCAATCCTATCAAATCGGACCTTCAAGTTCGATCGCAGCTGTGACATCTAGCATTCATTGGCATTCAACCTGCATATGCATGTTTTACGGTCGATGTGAATATAATTTGTAACCTATGCCAACTCACTCAAGACCATAACGAAAATTAATACCCTGACCCCATCCCATACACTTGGACACAAATTACAGTACAATTCAACAAATCTCCAAATTTTATACATCCACATTCCCAGAAGATAAAGTTATTGCCACATTTCTCAAGCCAACAAAATTTATCAATTTTTGGTGACGCACTATATTTGAATGAACAAGACATATGCGGTTAGTCCGATGTATATGGAAAGAGTCGCATTGAGGACTAGCGAGAGTGCCAGTTATATCGGCTGCAATACTATTGCACAGCCCCATGATGGGTAGGCCATATCACTTATCTGCAAATTCTGCCATGTTCAAATTCTGTTCACATACTACGCGCATGCACCATACATGCACAATTCACGCATGGCGTACACACTAACACAACACACACACACACAACCCCACCACCACCCACCACCACCACCTACAATTAACATGCACACACAACACTCACATGCTTCCTTTTCCAATACCTCTTCCCCATCTCTTCTCCTCCTTTGTTTCCTCCTACTTGTAATTATATAGCATACATTATGAATAGAAACCATTTTACTTCTTTACCACAATTCCTGATTACAAGATCAAAACTGCAAAAAAACAAAGGTTAAAAATGCCTTAATTTTAGTCATAATGAAAAAACAATCCTGTTCTATGAGATTTGTCCGCTGGCCTATTTGAAAAAGCTCGCCACTAGCTTATAAATTACCTTGGTTGGGGTTACCTTGTATAAGCGCTATAAAAGCACAGAAAGGTCAAACAGCAAATTACATTTCTTCAATCAATTTTGCTCAGAATTATTTCCTAGACACTTACTTCAATTTGTGTTGCAATAGATCAGAGTCCATTAAAGCGAAAGCAGTGGTTTGTTCTGACATCATCTTTAGTGCTTTTGACGCTGCTAATATGCACAGGCAAACCACACTTCTTCAAACATTTCCCATCCATAACATCTGAACATCGTTTCCATAGCACCGTTTTGTTAGTTCTGATATTCCGTATTTTTTCGGCTAGCGGACTCGTGTACATTTACCACCTCGTTAAAGTACTTGATTGGAATAGATCACATGACATGTATTATGCATGGTGTGACGGCGTAATTAGCACGTGCCTCGATTTCTTGGTGTTTGAGGATTCTTTAACGTGTTTACATTGGCGATGTGTATGGCAATGGAGGAGCGGTGCCCGGCGGCACTTTAACTCATTTATAATTTGTTGAGTGTCCGGTAAAGTGTTTAAGTGTGATAACTACGTGAAACATGTTGGGACCCATTGTGGATAGCTTAGGGACGAATTCAATACTCACTGGCGGGCGTTTTTCCGGTTCTGCCCGGGTCTGCGCGGTTCAATACATCCAGTGAGTTTGCTGAATTACTTATCGGATTAATACAATGATTCTGAAGATTGAGCGGATTAAAGAACCGCCTGGAACCGGGCTGAACCGAAAAACGACCCCGGTATAGTATTGAATTTTGGTCCTTAGTAGGTTCCCGACAACTCGTTTCCTTTACTGGAGTTGTTGTGAATCTCGTTGGTTTCCGTTTTTGATTTAAACCGATGACGTCACCCGTCTGGCGTTTGCGGAGAGCAAACCAATCTTGATTTATAGGCAAAACACAAGCGCGAACATCCGATTAAATATTTAACTTTTCTGGAATATTTTATTTCTGTTCATATATTTTTCATTGAATAGTTTGTAACTGATACAATAGGAGCGAGTGAGTCAAGTAGCCAGGTCAGTGAAACTTATAAACGAATCAATTCTGTCAGGCGATTCGGAAATTCGGTGAAGTTAGGCGAAATATGAAACCCATGAGATAAGAACTGATGAATGATTAAATGTCAACTATTGATTGATGTAAATTGTATCTTATATTGTCAAGCAGGCATGAATGTCTGCCTGTCCTCGCACTGTGAGCCACTGAGACGACGGAGATCATTCTAATCAAAAATCACATTCTTTTTTACCACACACAATCTTTACACTTGTTATTTCTAAAAAAAATTCCTTCAGCATAAAACCACAAAACAAGTGATTACCGTACTTAATATTCGTAGATTTTTTAAAACTTAGGCTCTAATGTTATTTTCGGCTATACATGTCATGGAGGGATGGATGAAGACTGTGAATAGCTTTGTGATATGAGAAAGTGATTATGATTATTTCATTCGCACGGAATATCCAAAGCACAGTGGCAGTATGATGGATCTTTGCAGATGAATTTATTAACAACAGGGCCTACAAATATTAACCAATAAACATTTCGATGATTATACAAGAGACTACAACAAGTAAGGTGGCTCTAATTTTGACAGCACAGGGCCGTAACCACGGGAGACGGGGATTGGGTAGGAGTGCGCGCGTGTGAGCGCCTCCACAAATGCTCAAAGGTTTGAAATATTATGTTTGCTATTGTTGAGCAAGAAAATCTTTTTTTGTTGCTGGCGAGAACCGTTCTAACTTTTTGGTTTAAAAAGTCCACATTTTTAAAAAAAAAAAAAAAAAAAAAAAAGTGTAAAAAAAGTCATTACCACCCATGAACAAAATGGTCCACATTTTTTTTCGGAAAAAGCCCACCGTTGACAAAATCCCCCGTTCGTCGGGAGAAAATTACTCCTAACTACAGCCTCATTGAAAGCTGGCGACCGCTCCTTCGGTGTTGCGGCACCAAGAACCTTGACCGAGTTGCCGACTGATCTTAGAACGCGGATTCTGTTTTGGTCTTCAAACGACTCTTTAAGTCATATCTTTTTCATCGTTATATGTTTCTCCTTTTGTTTTGTATATTCACTTTTGTTTTGTAAAGCGCTCCGTTCCGTGTGGAGCGCTATATAATGTTCTGTATAATAATAATAATATTTGAGCGATTGAGAAACGCATGCCACTATTTTCAATTTGCTACAGAACAAAAATGAAAGCCTTTGAAAGGCAAAAATAAAATAAAAAACTTTACGGGCTATCATTTCGTGCGAAGCGTACAAAATGATCAATTTATCATATGTATTTTTGAATATCCTTCATTTTTGTTAAGTAAGCTCTCAGCTTCACTTTTAACCAATCAGTGGATGCAAAGAATATATTAATGAAGGAAAATGAAACAATTTTAATGATCTTATTCGGATCTTTGTTCTCCATCATACATATAGAACTAGAGGCATAAATTTAGAACTGCAATCAAAACAGACAGGTGTATTATACGAAAACAATACGTAAACATGAAAATGCTGTTGATCTTAACGATACCCAACATAACATCCTTCATCACTATTTTTCAATGTTAGTTTGTAAACATATAATCTCCATCAGCAAATCACAATACAGAACAGCAAATCTCATGACGTACAAACCTGTCAGGATGCATGGTCAATGGATCGGTCAATTTTATTTTTTTGTCGATTTAATATAAATCAAATATTTTTTTTCATTTTGAGACAATCCTATATTTTGAAAGTAATACCCGTATAAAAGGAGAATTTCATCCCCTTAAAGGCTGTCTCTACCCTAGGCTGTTCAGAGGCTTTACAAGGGCGCCCTAATTTTCAAACACTTTTTATTTTCAATGTTTTGCATATACATTAATGCTTGTCCATACACTAATCCCTGAGGTGAAATAGCTAAGGTCAAATGGAATTCTTTATAAAAAAATCAAACTTTAATATAGTAAAATTTCCGATCCCTAATTTTTTGTTATACGCACTAATCCTATGACACATGTCCTACTAAATGTTTTTTGGATGAAAACTAAAAAATCCGATTAATCTAAAACTTAAGGTGCATTTAGCAAGTTTAGGTGATACATTTAGATCTAGTTTACCATTTTGAATTATATACAAAATGTTGAAATTAATAGAAATCCTGAGAGTCAGCCTTTAATTAACCGCTACATACAAAATTCGGTATCAGATTTTGTCCAAGTAGAACTTGCAATTGAATAGGTTGCGGATGTAACAAAAATCCAAGGCGTCAGTTGTTGTTAAAATGCTGGTTTGTGCATTTATCAAAATAATTTACTAGCTAATTGCTAAATTTTAGAAAGGACAAAGGAAACACTTGTTTCGCATTCGCATTGAAATGTAAATTACTTCCGAGTCTTCAGTCAAATCAAGGTGCTCCAAATTTGCTTGATATTTTCCGTATAATTGCTTATTTTATTGCTTGCTTACATTCTCACACAAATCTTATTTATCATATGTTATACTGACTTACTTGTGCAAATTCTTATATGTGCGTCTAAGAAATATATCTTAGCCGCCGAATTCTAGGCGATCAAAATTGTGATTTTGCAACATCATTTTGATATAACACTCCAAATATATAATAGAGGCACAATTTCATTTATACCCATTGTATTAATTCGCATTCACGGTTAGCCCGTGTTTGCCATCCATTCCCAACCTCAGTCTAACCCCTAACTCTAACTCGATAGTAGTCTCAAGCCACCTTACACCATAACTCTTTAACCTTAAAGGAATACAACTGTGTAGTATTTGCAAGCAGTGTAACAGCGGGTACATTCTAAAAAGAAAGGTTCCACTCAAAAGAATCTCTTTTGTCACAGAACCATCTCAAAATGGTTCAAAGTAGAAGCCAAAAATGTTCTTAGTAGACCCAACAATGATATCAAATAGCTTCAAATGATATATAGTAAAATTTTATGCGTTGCATAACTTATTCGCCTGCATACATTTGTAAATTGGACTAGGGCATTGTATCTATGCTCTAACTCTGGGAACTACCCCTTTAAGAAGATCAGAAATTCAGCTGAATAGCTTGAATAGGGAAAGTACGGATGCATAAAGGTAATACAAATGTATGACCAACTATGAGACAAGAACACAACTGCAGTACAGAATCATCTAATTGAAAAAGTGGGGGACGTCAAAAATATCTTGGGCAAACACTGAAAATGGACACCAACACAACTGAGGAATACCTCAACCGAATAAAGGCAGGGTGGAGATGCTGTGGAAAGCACAAAATCCTGTAACGGATAAGAACATCCCTATGTACTTAAAAGAGTGTATGATCAGTGTGTGCTTACAGTCATGATTTATGGAGCTGAGACACTGAAGAAATGGAACACAAGGTGATTACAGCCCAAAAGCAATAGAAAGGAAAATACTTCATCTCACGTTAAGATACAGAGTTCGCCACACAGAAATTAGGCAAATAAAGCAAGTGAAAGACATTGCCCAAAAGCAATAGAAAGGAAAATACTTCATCTTGCGTTAAGATACAGAGTTCGCCACACAGAAATTAGGCAAATAACCCAAGTGAAAGACATTGTCGAGAAGATAAAAGAATCAAAATGCAGATGGGCAGTGCATGAATCCAGAACACAAAACAACAGATGGGCAAAAGACTTACAGAGTGACAGCCAAGAAAAGGAAAAAGGAGGAGAAGAAGACAAGAAGGCACCGGAGAGATGACATTACATGGTACATAAAGACAACAACTTGGGCAAGAGAAGCAAGATCAAGACCCAGATTGAAAAAGCTGGAGGATGGCTACACACAACAGTGGGTGACATATCCTGATGATAAATTGCATTCTGACAATAAAAACAGGCAGATGCATACAAAATAAACAAAACAATGTGTAAATATTTAATGCGGTTGACCCTCACTATACATACATAACAGCCTTTCACTTTTTCAATTTATTTCATAAGACAAAATAATCTCACCAGCAAAATCAATACAGACACGCAAATCTCATGACGTACAAACCCTGTCAGGATGCATGGTTAATGGCTCGGTCAATGGATTTGTCAAATTAGATGAGTTTTCCCATTACCTAAATTGAAGATGCTTTGTCTGAATTTAGGGGTGTCAAGCATGCTATGAGTGGTGGAATTGGACAATTTATGTCCAATTTCACTTAATTACCTATACATACAAAAATTGTGTATCCGATTTTGTACAAATGAACTTGCTGAATACGTTACTGATGTACCAAAATCGAATGCATCAGTTGTTATACAAGTTCCTGTTTTTGCATTTATAAAAATAATACTTAAGATTGCGGAAGGACAAAGGAGGCTTGTTTTGCATTTAAAATTTACATGACTTCCAAGTCTTCAGTCAAATCAAGGTGCTCCAAATTTACTCGATATTTTCCCTAATTGCTTATTTTATTGGTTGCTTATATTCTAACACACACATCTTACGTATCAAATTTTATTTTAATTTGGTTGAGCAAATTCCACTATATGCGTTTCACAAATATTCTTAGTCGGCGAATGGAAACGTTTGCTTTTGCAACACATATATAAATACGAATGTTTTTGTCCAAATAGTCATCGTTATGTTTTTTTTGTTGGGACACATCTAATAATTATTATTATAGAGGTACAATATAATTTACACACATTGGATTTGCACATCCTTTTGCAGGCAGCTGTGTGTGTGGATGGGGTCGAGTTTGGCCATTCTTGATTAGCTCGAGTTTACTTGTCATTTCCAATCTTAATTTCAACCCTAACTAGAACTCGAGCTTAATCCCAAAGCGACCATAAACCCTAACTCTTTAACCTCATAAAGAAATAAAAGGTTTATTATTTGGCAAGCAATATAGCAGCGGTCACATTCTTAAAATAAAGGTTCCACTTAAGAGAACATGACTCTTTTAAAGTTATGTTTCATTTCATAGTAGAAGTAAAAAAGTTCTCAGTAGAAACAGAACCGTTCTGGCAGCTCGAAAGAACCTTTTAAGCTCTACGCAAATTAATGTGCTTTGTTTTTGTGTTTATTGTAGTGTTTTGATCGAATGTGTGTGCGTATGTGTACGCGCGTGTGGGTGTGGTGTGTTGGGTGGGTGTGTGGATGTGGTGGGTGTGAGTAACATTAATGTTACTGAATGTTTTGTTGTTCAAATTCTATTGTAAATTTTGATTTCATGAGGAAAGCATTGTTAACGTTCAGTCAGAGATTGTATTTTAAACTTACCTTGTTTTCTTCTTCTAAGTCATGGTGTTATATTATAAGAGCACTGGGCAATGCCTTTTAAAATCTGAAGTATCAGTGATTGCTGAATCCATGCAAGTTCAAGTTTGTAATGTACTCTGAGAGTGTGACATTAGAAGTATAAGGAGATAAGTGAGATGTCTCAACCCTTTAATCAAACTTGAGCGCTCTTAGAGTGAGGCAGTTTTGCATCTGGATGACTTATTTCCTTTCAAGGGTTCAAAGTATTTTGTCAGACACGTAAATATTTATAATTGTTCCAATTTTCAATTGGCTAATATCTGAATATATTCATGGTTGGATCCATGCATGAGTTCATTTTGACCAGACGAATGGGGGCCGATGTGTACTTACACACAACAAATAAATTGCGCAGCGTCGTCGTACAATTTGGAAAATAAATTAAGGTGAAACAAACAAACAAAGCACACATTTTAAGGATTATTTTTCGCAGAAAAAATGTTAACTCTTACAATGTGCACGACGGGATTTCAAACTCAAGAATACAAGAGAGTTTTCATGCTCTGTAATCCACAACAATTGCATTCTTAAAGATGCCTTCTTCGAAAATTGTGGAATTTGAACTCAAGAATATGCCTTAAAATGTCTATAAATACATCCATACACCAATTGCGTGAGGAATGTTCCATATCCTAAATATTCACCAAATAGACGGTGGTCGTAATAGTGCTGAGATAGCGCGCCAATAGTTTGAGATTACCTTCGCTTTACGGAATGTAAAAAGTTACTTCTCAAGATATAAAAGTGGGTTTACTTGAATTGTTCCTATCCCACTCACCTCAGAAAGTGTTAGGAACTTCAGTTATGATAAACGCCTATATCAAGAAACCGGTGTGGCAGGAGATATAGTCCTCCGGGCTCACGGTCCGGGAACAATGGTGAACAATAGGCCAATCGATTTAGTTGACTCTTCACGCAACATTAGTTTCATGCTTTATTCCGTTGTCGTCTATGGAGCCCGGACTATGATACCCGCCGGACTACGATTACTTTCACACCGGCAGCGAACAGTTAACGTTTCAATTCTCCAAAAGGAGTGATAGTAATATCTAGTTTTGGAATATCCCTAGATCTTCTTCTTAGCGTATCCACCAGTCATTGGCAAAAAATGGCTTGTGGTGACTTCAGGATTTATTAAACTGAGTAAGCTGATCCGGGGCCGCGACGCCGTGTATCCATGATACGGACGCTCCTAACATGGCCCGCATTTTGAGACTAGGGGCGGATTGGAAACAATCAGAGGTTTCCACCCTACTCTTATTCGACACTGGCTGCGAAGTACATGTACAGTTATGACTCTCTGTACACGGGACCGACGGCTTAACGTCCCCTCCGAAGCACAGGATGCTTTCATGATTCCTTTTGCCAATTCCAAGTGAACCATGGAGGAGAGCGGTATTCTGTATTTAATCAATAGCTGGTATACAGATCAAATCCAGAATTGAGTACCCGAATAAATCCCAGCAAGTGACCCCGCCGGGATTCGAACCCGGGAATTTTTGGTGAATTTGCGCCACAGGCAAGCACCCTAACCGCTAGGCCACGCTCTCCCACATTTACCCAGATAACAGATCGGATCTTTCCAGATAGTAAGTTAGGGTTAGGGTGAACCGAGTGGTCTCTGTCAAATTCAGATTGATTTGAATTTAAATTCGTAGAGTAGAAGCCTCCTACTCTTCGACCACTTCTCGGAACAAAATCGATGTGAAAATGGAAAATTTCAGGCACGCACTTTTCTTACATAAATGAATCTTAACTAATAGCAATTTCAAGTGTAGGAATCAATCACCCCAATAAAATTCGGCTGAATTTTTTTGTCTACCATATTTTTTGTTGCTAGAAATACGCTACAATTAAATGAAATCATTGCGCAATTAGTTTAGTTTTTAAAATCTTTTAACCCTCACTAAATCAAGTGTAAAAAAATGATATCAATCAAAGTTGCATTAGAAAGTGATTATGTAGTAACAAAATGAGCCTTCGAACACAACAACCCTTAAAAAGTCGACTGAGATATTTTAAAATATAATATTTTGGAGTAATAATTGAAAATAGTCATCTAAAATTAAACACAGTCACCTAAATGGCTCAATTCCCAATTTTGAGATGAATCGGATTTTTCATTTTGATGTAGTATAACCTCTATGTGTTGTATAGCATTACCATTGTGTATAAAACAATCCTTATCAGGAATTTTACTATAATGTTGTGATTTTCTATATGAAGGGTATCGATTTGAGCTTAGCTATTTAACATGGTGATTAGTAATCGGTCAAGCAATTAAACACAATTTGTTAGAAAATTGAGGGCGGTATACTTAGTAAATCTCTGACAAATGACATTTTTTTAAAATGACATAATTTTGCCTAAAATGTGTTAATTTCAAGGATGCGTTTCAAGATGTGCTCAAACAACTATTTGCGTTTACCAATTTGGACTTATTTGGAATTATGTGGTGTGTAACCTGTAAGTACAAGGTAAAACGTATAAGACCAAAATTGCAGGTACTAATTGAACTCCGTCACACAGTGGCTTTTGCGGTAACCTCAATCTATTCCCAGCTTCCCGTTTCGTGCATCCCCTAAGCAACTCAATTAAAGTATTTCTCACACGGCTATATTGACCTGACAACTTATTTTGACATATCAATTTATTCACCGTTTTCTTTTTCGTTCCACTCTAGATACATCCTGCCAGAGAAACAGAAGACATATTATCCAGAATTAGAAGAGACGGTATTCAAAAGAGGACCTTACCAAGTGACATCATATACTCACGAGAACTCGGTAATTATAGTAGCATTTTATTATTTCCATTAATTTAAACATGGTTTGGCTGGACCGTTAATAGTCTGGACTCCAAACATAAACTTAAACTTTAGATATTAAGTTATTTATAACGTCCACGGCCTTTCAGCAAGTTTGGGCTTTATTCCTTGGGAATACATTTGAATGTCAGCACAACGAGTAGGGTCCAACGATTGACTCTTGTGGAACACTCGCTCAATAGTTTGCAAGATATTTCCAATAAAATACACACACTGCTGCGTAACAGGTCAACCCAGCCTCTTATTCCGGAATGCGTATCTACCTACCCAATGAGACCAGCTAGTTCGACGAAAATCAATAGTCTTACTAAAAATATCATACACACTACTGCTTATTGTAACTATTTGAAACAAACCTAAGCAGCTCAACAATATGCATAACGGAATTAGAGGCCAGGTTAACTGATTCGGCCACACTGCTTGATTTCGGAGGAAATAGTGACAAGAAAAAAGGAGCTTATCGTTTATAGCTATACTCACAAGGTTTGTTACATAGACGGCTCGATCATTTATTCAAAAATTATAACTAAATCGAAGTCAAGCATTTAAATTGTATTATATGAAACATAATTGTGATAGAATTACTTGTGGGCTGAAAATTTTGAAGAACAAATTCGTCCATGGTTTCAAATGCAACAAAACTTGTAAATTCATGAAAATTTGGCTGAAAATCCAAGATGGCGGGCATGAAGCTATTGTTTTTTAGGAGCTTACAAAAATAGTCATCAGAAGAAAATTAGGTGGAAGACAAGCCATTGACATGTTCTCTATGAAATAATTGGATAAGGATTAATTTAAGACTAAAAAAATTTAAGAAAAAATTTATCTTTGGTTTCGAAATCCACAAAATCTAGGAAAATTGGTCAAAAATCCAAAATGGCGGATATGCAATAAATGATCAGGGCCAAACCCTGCGTATAATGTATATACAGATAAGTTTCAACAACTATATGTTGAATCTATTGCAAATAAATATTTAATAGCACTAAGTTTTATGAAAATAGTTTAATTCTGAAGTTTAATTCACAGCCAAACAAGTTACATTCGCATTGCCATTGTTCGGCCCTACCTGACAACGCGTCGCAATTCACTTCTTTGTTTCGTTTACACCCCTGGGTATAGATGCTAACCGAGGTATTCTTCTGGCTATTCAACGCAATTGAAAATGTCCTCCTCAAGAATAGAGCTAGCCCTCTGCATGTATACTCCGAGTATTTCCCTCCCAATTTCCATTATTTTGTCATTTTGGAATATTAAAACACTATTTAACTTACTGCTGAATATGCCAGAAGTAACTTATTATGAAAGTAAGAGTCGTCTGATTTTGTGGTTCTGATCAGATTAAATACTGTCTATGGTTTTTGTTTTTAGTTATTGTTGAAAATTCGAATTTTCATATTTTTGGATGTTTCTTCTTCTTTATTTGAAACATCTCTTCAATGACAGGCAACAGTTGGATTAAGAACCGTACACCTTCAATTTGTGTCAATAATGTGATAGAAAATTTTTTTTTTATTTGGATCTAGATAAAGAAATACTAAAAATATATAAGCTAATAAAATAGTAGGATTTCCTAATTGGACGCGATTTGATAGGTTTTATGGAGGCTCCCACGTGGGCTTGGCTGACAAAAATTCATTTTACAATAAAAAATAAAACTCAATTGCTTACAAGACATTGTTCTGTTTAATGGCACCGATACAACCGAGTCTATTAGTAGCCTAGTGTTTTCATGGCATTCCACAGTACACACCTGTTATCGCAGTGTTATCGGATACCTCGTGTATCATGACATTCCACAGTCCACCTGTTATCTTATCCGATACATAGTGTATTCATAACATCACGTACACATGTTATCGGATTAACGTTAGTATATTCATGACATTCAACAGTATACCTGTTCGGATCCTAGTATCCAAGACATTCCGTATCACACTGTTAGCTTTCAGATATACCCTAGTGTATTAATGAAATTCCACAGTAAAAATCGCCTTATAGGATACCTAGGTATCCATGACATTCCACCCAAACAAATTACAACTGTTTCTTACAGATACACAGTGTATTCATAGCATTCCACAGCAATCATATTATCTTACCAGAAGAAACGTAATGTCTCATAACATTCTTACGCACACCTGTTTATATTGGATACGTAAGTGTGTCCATAACATTCCAATGCACATCTGTTGTAAGAATATAAAAAGTAAAAATAAAACAAAGGTTCTTATTTTTTCCATATTAGGGTTATAGGTCTATAAGGTGTGGAATTTATGAACTATTCAATGGGAGCTGAGCTCCTTTTGATTTCCTGAAGCATTATAATACAGCAGGACTCTACTCGAATATGGGTTATTACGTACATAGTTCAACCTGGCAACGAAAATGCAATGCTATTGCCTGCGTTCGATATCCTAAGGCTTCAAGGATTACGTGAAAGCGCACATTCAAAAGAATCATTTTTCGTAGGCGTATTTTGAAAGAAAAATTTGATAGTCTTAGGTTGGTGTTAGTGTCTGTCCAAGAGGCCCCGGAGGGGTTACAATTTGTCCCGAAGTGAAGAAATGTTGTTTGTGTTCAATGTTGTGCGGAGCACGTGTATACGAGACTGCTAGGCAATATTGCTTCGAAAGCTGTGCATAATAACTTCATGT
Source organism: Ophioderma brevispina (assembly GCA_023653785.1). Taxonomy (NCBI): domain Eukaryota; kingdom Metazoa; phylum Echinodermata; class Ophiuroidea; order Amphilepidida; family Ophiodermatidae; genus Ophioderma; species Ophioderma brevispina. Next base: position 17,902 of record JAMKCH010001731.1, read on the forward strand.
AAAAGGGGAAATACTGATCGCGTGATGAATGAAATGAAAATTAATGTTATTTCTCTGTACTGCTTTAACAATTCGGTTAGTACCTATAATACCATAGCAATAGATGACTTAAGAGTGGGATATTTGGGTGTATGAAGGAAATCGCCAATAATGAAACAACTTTCAGAATAATAACTTTTAGACTATGGGCCACAGACCAAATAACCAACTGTGTGACAAATTCCGTAGTCCCCATAACTTCATAAGGGGAGCCAGGGCGAAACCAAGTGTTAATGCATAATAATATTATTAAAATCAGATAACCGTCTGTTCCCGCCAATAAAAATGGCCTTCATTTTTTAAAAATAAATAAAATGTCACCTCAATATCTTTTCCCCAATATCAGTGACCAATGGATACACATAGACTGCAGCAAACCAAGAGCTAAAGATATTCAACAATCGGCCCGGTATGCGGAGGCATTGTTAAATTGCGACGCAGTTGAAAATATTCAAGGTGGTATCACTTCACGATTCAGGTTGAGTAACAAAATACCTGTCCTTGTTCGCAAAATAACTAACCAGTTCACATTATTATATAGGTCGTTTACACTTATTTTTCTTCTCTAACACGGGGCAAATAAATAGAATGAAGTTAATCAATAAGTTACGGATTTTAGTTCTGCACAGAGTTGTCATTTCAAAGCTTGCCCAGCAAATTTTCTTTCATGACTTTTGTTCGTCTTTCTTCCTTTTCAAATAAACATGAATAGATGTTGAAAAATACGGTCAAAGTTAATTGAACACACACACATACATACACTCTAGAAGTTGAAGATTTATTTATTTGTGATTACATCATGAAAATATGCTCACGTCTAAATCGGGGAGGTGATAACACTTGAAATCTTTTCAACTGCGTGACAATATAACAATGGCCCTGCACTCCAAGACGAAAAGGAATCTGAAGAGTTTTTCTCCTCCACATACCCGGTCGATTGTTGAATATCTTTCGCTCCATGGTTTGCCGAAGTCTAGTTTGTCCATTGGTCACTGATATTGAGGAAACGAAATTGAGGTGACTTTTTATGCATTTTCAAGAAAATAATGTGTCAGTTTTAGTTTACACTTAGTTATGCCCCTATACTGCAACCTCTAACCACGCAAGAGCAGCTTATGCACGACCAGGATATTTGACATTTCACACCGATACCCTTTTAACAATAAAAAAGTTAACTCGCAAACAATAACCCGATCCCAAAATACACCTACAATAAGCTGTACATAATTATATACTTAACTATAGTAATGCTGTAATTAACAAATTATCCACATAATCCACACTGCATGATGGGATACGGTTGATTTAGTACACCTTGGCTATCTTCTGGTCGTCTTTGGGACCCCATGATTTACTCGGAAGTAGTATCGATTTTGATATCAGATGAAAAGCCTTATTTTTCTCATTGTCGTCCTGAAAATTTGAACCATCAAATCCATTCCATTCCCAAGATATAAACAAAAACCTAAAAACGTTTTAATGGTTAATCATTAATATTAGTATATTATTAGGAGTGGGCAAATAAACACTTTTTTTCAAATCTCTATTTAAACGAGTGGAAAGATATAAACAAAAACCTAAACACGTTTAATGGTTAATAATTAATATTAGTATATTATTAGGAGTGGGCAAATAAACACTTTTTTTCAAATCTCTATTTAAACGAGTGCAAAGTGTGTCAGATGGGTCAGGTTACGGAAACTCCCATCCAATACAGTATGAAGCTTCATGTGCCACAAGAAAATCCAAATGACTTCCCAAAGCTCATACTAGCCTATTCAATAATGCTAGGGGTGGGCATATAACCACTATTTTTTAACGAGTAGATTCTATCGCCATTTTCACTGCTCAAAACAATTCTGGCAAGCATTTTTATGTTAATTTTTTTAATATGGTTCCATGGATTTTAAATTTAGCATGTAAAGTCAATGGGGATTTTGGGCAATTTTAGACATAACTTCAAAAAGCAATGTTCTTCTCAACCTATTTTGTCAGAAACTCACACACAGATGCTTTTGTATATTCTATAAATATTGGCAAAGGAAAATATAATAATATTATTTTGGATTGCGGAGGGATTTAATTCTACAAATATGGTATTGTAGGCTGCAAAGCAGTCAATAGAATAGCCTTTCAGTCAGTAGACTTACAAAAGCTCATGAGAAACACCATTGGGTAATTGTTGTCAAAGGCTCAATACAAGTGTAATCGATTATATGTTATACAAAAGAGTTAACTGAAGCATGCCGTGGCAGTGGTGCAATGACCTTTCTTATGTCCTTTAGCAAGTCTACTGGCTCAATGGCTATTCTATTCATGGCTTTGCACCCAACAATACATTTTGTTTACAATTTAATCCCTTCACAATTCAACATGATATTATTATATTTTTCCTTTGCCAATATTTATAGAATATACAAAAGTATTTGTGTGTGAGTTTCTGACAAAATAGGTTGAGAAGAACATTGCTTTTTGAAGCTATGTCTAAAATTACCAAAATTAATTTGACATAAATATAATTATCAGATTCATTTTTAGCAGCCGAAATGCAATGACCATAGAATCTACTTGCATGTACAAGGAAGAAAAGCCAAGTTTTGGGGTCATATTAACTTTTACATTTTATCATAACATGCGCAACATAACTCTTATCATGATGCACCTGAGGGGTAAAGATGGTTGCAGGAAATAAAATGTTTTTGTGCCAGATAGCATTTTTGCAGGACAGAAAATTGCCATATATGACCTGTGACCTATAACAAAAAGCCCGTTTCTGGACTTGACCTAGATCTTCACAAGGTACAACAACAGTGGAAAAGCGAACATCTACGCATGCAAACAACTCATGTTATAGACCGATATAGCATTTTTGGCATTTTAGAAAATTACCATATCTGACCCCTGACGTATGAAACAGAACCCACTTTCGAACTTGACCTTAAATTTTACAAAGTACACCTATATTGCTAAGATGAAACATATTCGTGTACAAAATTTTTTGTTTAGTGCAATGAAGCATTTTCAGAAATAAGCCATATTTGAACGTTATAGCACACGATAGCATTTTTGAATTGTTTTTAGTCAGAGAGCATTTTTACAGAACAAAAAATTGCCTATATTAGACCTTTTGACCTAAACTGAAAAGACCCATTTTCGGATTTGACCTAGATCTTTACAAGGTGTACAACAGCGGAAAAGGAACATGTGTTACAGCAACAATAGACAAAGATAGGAATTTTGGCATAGAAAAATTTACAATATTGACCTTGGATCTAAGAAACAGAACCCATTTCAAACATTTCACATGGTTCAATATAATGCTAAATGAACACCTAACTGCGGTAACAAATTTTGTAATAGTCCAAGAAAAGGCAAATTTAGAAAATAGGGCCTATTTCATCTGTTATGCCCATTTAGCATTTTTGGCAGTTTTAGAAAAAATGAGATCTCGTGTACAATTTTTGTTTTTACAGTGCCATGAAAAACATTTAAGAAAATAGGCCATTTTTAAACTGTGAACCATGAACCATTTTACACTTGCGTGAACTAGGCATTATAAGATACATCTATTGTGCAAAGATGCAACGCCGAAACAAATCTAGTTTTCAGCATATAGTGTTTTTAATAAGGTGACGGAGAGTACATCAATTGTGGAAAGATGAATACCGTCAGACATATATTTTTCATGAATAGGGTTTTTTGCAAGCGTGACGGACGGACGGACAGACGAACATACGAACGGACGGCAGCATACTATTCTATAATCCACCTTTTGTGGCGGGTTACGAAAATCACAAAGGGACCAGGAGATGAAAGTTCCTTGTTAATAGGATGAATAATGTTTAAAAAAATCCTAAATTTAGAACAACATTTGTTTTCGTGGCCGAATTCAGTAATTCCGTCTCCCATTAAAGATTTTCAACGGAAATGTTATGATTAGAAACACAAAAGTTGACAAATTTAAGCCGAAACGGGCGTTCCTGAATTTAATGTGATCAGGTGTTTTTTAACACCAAATATAATTTTAAGTGAATAAATTATTACTCTACAATGCCATATGAGTATAATTAAGTGCACACTTCCCAGGGTCTTTTTCGAAGGACTCTGGAAGCAAATAATGGGTGGGATTAAACTGCCATGCTGCGCATTTTGTCACCTCAACTGTTTTAATCGCAACACTGTTGTTGAATCGGTAATTATTTCAATGGCAATTTTAGTCCTGATTTAAAGTATTGTCAAAACAAAATACACTCCATACGCATACACACGTTGTGAAACCCAAACTCCCTCCAAATCAACAGAATGGGTTTCAGTGCAACATTTAATTTTTTTTTTCAAATGATTACCGATTCAACAATATCGGTGCGATTAATATCCGGAAATAACCCGGAAGTAAATAAACCATAGCTGAAATTTTCAGGATAGTTTCCTAATGTTGTGCCGAAGCAATATATCAAAAGTCCCCAAGTTCCCCTTGTACTAATTCAGGAACAAGTAGGTAAAGTTTGTACAGGCGCCAAATTTTAAAATGTTCCCATTGGTTTGAAATATATGCCATCGTTTGTGTCATGCAACAGTGCCATAAGGATTTTAAAAAGTATAGTTTGCCATACGACTCGTGGTTAACTTTATTTCTATTCAACTTACCGCGTTTTCAGAAGAAAACGTAGTATCAACGACCTTTATTATGATATAAACTGGTTAGGTATTTTGTTACTCAACCCGAATCGTGGAGGTGATAACACGTAGAAGTTTTTCACCTGGTTTGCAATATAACAATGGCTCGGCATACCGGGCCGATTGTTGAATATCTTTGCTGAAGTTTATGTGTATCAATTGCTCACTGATATTAGGGAGAGGAAATTGAGGTAACATTTTATTCATTTTCAAGAAAATGTGCAAGTTTTATTTGCGGGATCATAATTTATTAGCCCCCCCCCCCCCATGGGGACAACGGAATTTGTATACAGTTGGTTATTTGATCTACGTCCCATAGCCTATATGGACAAACTATACAATCAGGCAGCTAGATTCAAAAATTGTAAGCATGTCCACCAATTTCAAAAGTTTGACGTCTACTACCGTGTCGTCAGAATCCATTTCGCAATGAAGTGTTTTACATTCAATTTTGTTTGCATTTGTATCAAGATTATAACAGTTAGCGATAATTCAGACTATTGAAAAAATGGACAAGGTAAGCTCCGAAACTGCTATTTTGTAACTGTGTTATCCTTCGGTGTGCAACACTTCGAGTAGATTCAATGCCAAATTTGGTCATTTCGAGTTTTAAATTTGATTGAAAGATTTACTAGACGCAGGGTATTTTCGAGTGTTATTACCGACTGTTCTTATTCCAAAACGGACAAACGCTGACAGCTTTCGAACAGATCGGTTATTTCTAAAACTGATCAATATTGATCGGAAATAATCCGACCAAGTTTTCTCCTGGGGGTTGACGTGGCTCTCCTCTTCGCATTCTCAAAAACATGTGACGTTTTTGAGTAGCTAAAATTACATCAGAGATCGGATCTATGTAAACTGGATTCTTTGAATGATTCAGCGTACTCACACGAGTTGGAGATTACCAACTGCCAAAGCAACTTTTTTCCCTTGAAACGTTTTATTTTTAGTGAGAGGATAGGGCTGGAAACCTTGTCGCTCGGTAATGGGACAACTTGCTTTTCAATATTCTGAGCATAGTTTGAAAGAAGAGATAGTAAAAATTGATGAGCGTGTTCGACGTATTAGATGGTCCCTGGGTGTTTGAAAACACTCAGCGTATCCAATGACTGTTTTAAGATGTTTTAATGCAAATCCCAAACGCCCTGTTCTAGTTCCACTTAAAAAGTACCGTTTTAAAGTGTTTTCATGTCAGTTCCAAATGTTACAATTAACATGACAAGCACAATGGCTATAGACAACTGTGTAGTTAAGTCGATTCCACTCATGTATTAAAAAAATTTACGTCATTGATAATTAGAGTAGAGTAGTATTAAAATGAAATAGTAACACCCACGCTGGAATCTATGCCCTTTAATATTGACGCGTGTTATCAAAAGTTTATTTCCCATGCGAATCAGCAAGGCTATGCATATATACAAATGCAAAGACTCTCCAGATCATATTTGAGGTGCGGACTGATATTTCATTATTTCCTGTTACTGTGATAAGGCGGTATACAGACCCTTTGTCAGATGTTTGTGTATTTTATACGCAAAGTAGTATTTTACACGCAAAAGTAGTTTACCATAGTTTTTGCAGTGAAAAAAGTGGCGCCTTGGGTGAGATTTGCCATTCCAATTTCCGTATGTAAAATACACAACAGTCGATTGCAGATCAGTTGGAATTGGAAAAGGAATAAGCCCCGTGACCACGCGTGGAAGATGTTACAACGAGATTGCGCTTTATTCCGTATGCAAAAGAATACAACATGTGTCTAAAAGTCAATTTTTTACCTGTTGCCCGGTGAATAAAAAAAGTATGCAGTTGGCCCCACAACATGTTGTGGAGGGCCTATGTGATCATGCAGATGGATGTCTGCCTGGCTGGATGTTTACATTGAACATCCATTAATCCACTATACGGACTAAACTGAATAGTCAATGAACTTCAAATGTGGCACGGTGACTGAACATGATGTCATGTGCTGCATACCTTTGGAGAGGTTATGAATATTTGCATATTTTCAAGAAGATTTGTTAATAAATACAGCGCCTTTCACAAAGTATCAAAACACTTTACATTTATTCCGCTGTCACTAGAATATATCAGCTGCCATGCAAATGCCCAAGCAGGCGCGTAGCCAGCCCGGTGGTCCAAGGGGGCAAATAGTTCCGGTAGGTGCAACAATTTCCGATCACAGGCAATAATATCCCTGGTTCGCAGGGCCAAAATGTGAAAATCAGCTAAGTATCAGCTTTATGTCCGATCTCCCGCTCAAAAACTTTTCTACCCCCACACCTGGCTACGCCACTGTGCCCAAGGAATATATATTACTTCGGGCCGACGCTCAATGAACCTATTTTTCAACAGTCCCAATTTTGCACCGGGTGGAGAGAGGCAAGCGAGGTAAAGTTGCGCGACACATTGGCCTCAGCGGGACTCGAACCACGCCCTTTTAACATGGGAGCTAGCACACATTAGTAACAAATTCCTCAAGTACAAAGGTTTGAGTGTTTAAATATGTTTGACAGACTGACAGGGACCGATTAAACATGATTCTTAAGTGGCGCAAATGGTGCCTTAAGGGAAGGGGGGCCAAAATGAAGTTTTACAGGGGTTCAAATTTTTAAATGATCCAATCATGTGAAAATGCACACCATGTTATGTGTCTTAACCATAAGGATTCAGAAAAGGTATGTTGTAATATGTGACAGCATAAAGTTTCAGAGTTATAGGCTAAAACAGCAAAAAATCAATAATAAGGGTCAATTTCAGTTGTACAGGGGTTCAAATTTTCAAGTTGCTGCCGATTTGGTAAAAAATGGTTGAAATTATTGGTGGAGTTCATAGGGTTTAAATAAGGAATAGCTTTTAACGGTCTTACAGCTTCGTTTCCACTGTGGGGGCATAGAAGGTCAACCCGTCATTGCATTCAATGGGGCTTGTTGACCTTGTTAACCCCCCTAACTTTTTAAGCAAAGGCATTTGAGCCACTCAAAACTATTCCTTATTTTCAATCCTATGAGCTCCCCCAATAATTTGCACCATTTTTATCCAAATCGGAGCAAGCAACTTTAAAATTTGACACCTGACAACTGAAATTTTTGACCTTTTTATTGATTTTTGCTGTTTTTAGCCCTCAACTATGAAACTTTAGGCTGTACATATTACAAAACTATACCTTTCTGAATCCTTATGGTTCGACACATAATATGGTATACTTTTCAACATGATTGGATCAATTTAAAATTTGGACCCCTGTACAATCTTGTCTGGCCCCCCTCTCTTAAGGCACCACTTGCGGCACTTAAGAATCGCGTTTAAGGGGTTCCTATCAGGCTGTATACCATATTTATAACTTAAACCTTTGTTACTTTGAGTGTGTTACAAAGGTTGTGCTGCTCCAGGGCTATTGTGTCATGAGTCGGGTTCGTTGCATCAATGGACCAAATGTGCCATCAAGCTTAGCCTAAAGCTGACTACGCTAATCCGCTCTACAGACTATACCGAAAAGGCAATGAACTTCGAAACCGTGGCAAGGTGAAAAGAACATGATGAGGTCATGTGATGTTACATTTTGGTCAGGTATATATAATGAGCTAATTTGCATTGTTTCAAGAAAAGACAGCCATTAATCCTCTAAGATAAACCGAAATAGTACACGATCTTCTAACGTGGCACGGTGATAGAAACAGATGACGGTCACGATGTGCTGTATAATTTGGGATAGGTTGAAGATTAAATAGCTCTTTGCATATTTTAATTAAATTGATTTTACCTCCAGTTGTGTGTGAGTGGGGGGGGCTAACTTAGTTACGCACCGCGGTAATTATGTTTACATAAGGTATTCACATTTCCGTTCTAAAAGTTCTGGTGAAGCGACGTGGATGCGCCACACGATCAACCTGACGGTAATTTTGCGTCTTGTTCGCCGTGTCTCAAAGAGACGCGATGGGTTCGTATGATTTATGGGTCATATATTTCATTGGTCAATGGCTAAGCTGATAATGAATATAAGGATAAGCAAGAAAATCGAGCAATGGCCAGGTAAACCTGTACGGATCCTTGCCTAAAAAGAAATATCATAAATACAAAAAGGGTCTTCGTGTGGACACAGTTTAAAATGAAGAGCATTGGTGATTGTGAGGCCGTCTTATCATCTTAAATATATATACGTTCCAAAAATAAAATTTACCAATTTGTTTCAAATAAATTATGTAAACAAAAATCTATAGTATAAGAAATTTGGAAATGCTTATGACGTTTGACAACTATAATCTCGACGCTCATTTCATAGATAGTAATTCCGCGTGTCAATTGATGCGAGATCGAAAATATTGTCATATAATCCCCAAATAGTATAAGCTTTATTCTGTTCAACTCCGTTTATGTGTCATTTGAAGGTACTCTTAACTTATTTTTCATCCCACAGTCAAAAAGCAAATCCTGCAACTAGCTATTTTCAATCCTCGGTGGGTTTATTGCCAAATCACGGCAGAGTTGGGAGAATAAAGCCTTGCAATTGCAAGCACGTTTCAATACAATTTTCCACATGTTAATGGCTAAAAAACAAGTTCCTCTATAACTTTTCTTCTCTACCGTATTCCCTTAGCTTGCCTTAGTTGTATAAAGGAGTTGTTATCGTGCGATTATACGTGGTTACCCGTAATATTTAACAATAAATTCCTTCAATCATCTCAATTCTGAAGTCAGAATGAATGAAGTTTACTTATATGTTGGTAATTACCGTAACAAGTCGGTATAGTTTATAGCAATATCGTTAGGTAAATGAACCGAATACTTTCAGCTATTTCAGTATACTCTTTAAAGGTTCAACGAGCGATTTTTGGGGCATCCACGTGTCATATGTTTTTTAATGTTTGTTTGTTTGTTTGTTTGTTTTCTTATTTATTTTTCTGAAATTACAAGTATTGATCATTGTCTACATTATACATTTTGATATTGACATTTAACAATCAACGATATTTATGTGCCATGCCTCACCAATTTGTTTACAGTGTATCTTATGATTTTACCTGAACTACCCACCATTACACCAAACGTGGAGTGATCCAGTGTTGCGCGTTCCTATAGAACATGTGTCATATGTTCATATAGATAGGACCCCAATAGATTTCTTACCTTGTATTTGAAAGTGAAAAGGGCGATTTTCATTTGTTCAATTTCAATATAAAACATAGGCCGAATTAATCAATCTAGTGTTTGCTCCTATATTGTAAATTAGAAATTTCACAGTTTCTGTATAAGAAATAATTTTCAGTTTAAATCTTTTCACGTGGGGATATTTTGATAGAAGGCTTTACATTAGTGTAAAAATTTGTAGAATTTTCACATTTTTAGGGATACCTGTTACGTGAAATCTCCCGTTGCACCTTTAAGTCAAAATTAGATTTTAGTTCGGGCATTGGATAATCGGAATGTTCAAAGCTTAGTATACGTGTGTGTGTGTGTTTTTGTGTGTGTGCGGCAGTTAAGACTGTTGAAAACACTTTCTAAAATAAAACATCTAAAATTGGTCATATTTCTTACACTGATATTCGTTGCGGAATGATATAGATACTAAGGAATTCCATTATATAATTTAGTAATGATGACCTGTTTCTTTATTCGATTTGTTTTGAGTGTTTTGCTAAATTGAGGCGAATAATGGTTAGGGTTATTATGATTGTTTTTAAATAAACCCAGAGTGCATTGATGACTAATTTTCGTCAAAACATAAAAGAAATTGTACAAACAGTCATTAATCTCATTCATATACGTCAACAATATCATATTTTGGACAAAATCGTCCTACGATCCATTGTCAAATATGCGCCAAATGTAAATGCAGTTATTTATTTGTTTATTTCAGTGTTTGCAGGAAAATTTTGAATCTATTAAAGTATCTTTAATATAATATGAAGAATTGGGTAGGCATAATAATTTTAGTCAGTATTGCTGTAAATTTGTGACGGCTTTCCGTTTGTTTCGTTTCGGTTGTACTTCAGACCCTTCCAAACACTTCTAGAACACCAGGTTACATGAAGTGTAGACACGTTACAAGTGTTCCTAAATGAATTTTAAAAGAAGCAAATCTTTCTTCTGTCAGTTTTAGAAACTTGATCAAAATCTAATTGTTTGGAGTTTTTTTAAATAAAGGGAAAATGTTCGGTCAAATCGAATGTAGCTCTTTGACCCTTATAAACATAGCTATTGGTATCAGACGAAGACCATTGAGTTCTGCTTTGAAATTGTTATCAATTTAAGGGAGAGAACAGTGTTGTTGTGGATTATTAACCAGAGGATACTCAGAGAATATGATGAAAACACATTGAATCGGGAAACGGGAAATATATATTTTCGTTTTATTATCTATGTCCTATTATCGTGGGTCAGCTAATTCAGTGTTCGACACTGCTTGTCAACGATGTCCTGTTTTCCACGACGACTTGGGACAACCAGGACTTCCACCACTAATCGAATGTGGCTGCGATTACATGGACAAGGCGTCGTGATTTCTCAAAAATTGGGCGACGGTTTAACGTCCCTCCGAAGGACGGGTAGGGTCTATTCTAACGGTTCGTTTCCACACGTCCAAATGAACCATAGGAAGAGGCCCGAAATTAATACTAGCAAGTGGCCCTGCTGAGAGTCGAACCGAGGACCTCCTGCACCAAAAGGGGGGGCGAATACCCTAACAAATGGACAACGTCTCCCTTGGGTTGGCAAATGTGCAGATAGAATAGTTGGAGATCTAAAACCTTCTGCAACCCAAAATTAAAACAAATATACCTTTTATCCCAAATTACCTGTGATGTGTGTATCTATGGAGAATGGAAAGACATTTAAAACAACAAACAAAACAATACTTGTGTCTGGAAGCCTTTAGAGTTGAAAGCGCGCTCTTTTGTAATCAGCAGTGATGAATTACGAGCCATTTACAAAGGGCAAAAACATGTTTGATTGTGAAGAGTTGGTAATTTGCGTTACTCTTGTTCGTCGTGTAAGTGATCTGTTTTGCTATGAGGATTGATTCATTATATACGTTCGACCTCTTGAAAACACAGGATTACAACTCTTCAATACAGCATGTAGTGTACGTCTCTGTCGCTGTCTGACCCCTTTCTGCCTGTATGTATGTCTGTCTGTCTGTCTCTCTCTGTCTGTCTCTCTCTCCAGTGGCGGCGCCAGACCTTTTTTCGGGGGGGGGCTAAAGTGAAATCTTGGGGGGGGGCAAAAAGGGAAAAGTGAAAATTGGGGGGCAAAATATGAAAAATTTGGAATGTTTTCACAAATTTTGGCCCCAAATCGTGATTTTGGCCCCAAATCACTGAATTTTTGCCCCAAATCCTTATTTTTTTTTTCGACCAAGAAGGGGGGCAGAAAAAACATGTGGGGGGGGGGGGCAAATGCCCCCCATACCCCCTGGCGCCGCCACTGTCTCTCTCCCTAGGAGGAACCTCCCCCCCCGGGGGGCACTAACGGAAGTGAAAAATCAAGATTATTGTACTAAGTTAAAAAATTAATTAATTAAATCTTGGGATATTCTTAGTGTATACCTTAGGAGGCAATGTATTAATAATTAAAATACCTTAAATCAAATAACCTTTTATATGTGACAGCATCCAATTTTCAAGTTGTCATGACCGTGCGCTTAACTGCGTAAGTCTATGGGAAAGAATAAGGTGAATTTGCAGTTTCTGAGAGGGAAAAAAATATAAGATGTATCATTTAGCTTATTTTGCAATAATTATTTTTAATTGGTTATTACAAGAGTAGTTAGAATGAATTATTTTTGTCTAAACCTTACATTGTTGCTGAGGATGGAAATGTTGCGACCACTTTTTTTTGGAGAGTGAGAATTTCAATTGGGGCATGGCCATAAGGTCCCAAGTGCGGATTTCATTTTTATTGTGGGTAGGCTGGGTTTCTTAAGTGACCCCATTTACTTAGTGTTAGTGTCACATGATCCACTCCCCAGGGAAAGTGGTATCTGGGTTGGGTCCTAGGAATCCCCCCCCGCCCCTGGGCCACTACCTGCGTTTTTTAGCTTGTGTCATTAGTGTTAAGTTATTATTTCCCTGATAATTGGACGAACAGCTTCAGTGCACTCAGATGAAAAGGAGCAAAATGTTTACAGAAGGATTATGGTTTTGTCCGAATACTAATATTCAATTTTAGACAGAATAATAGTGTCCCGTGTCTTCTATGTTGTCTGCCTCTCTGTTTTGCTCTTTCCACTCTCGATCTCTCTATCAATTCCCTTTTACACTAATATTTTTTTAGTATCTGATACATTTTCTCAGACAAACTAGCTCAAACTGATATACACTGCAAATTTCAGCAGAACGTTTTCAAATGTAACAGATTTTGGAGACACCTGGCGCTGCAAAAACATATTTGAGGTGTTCTGTGATGTGTGTTCACTCACACATCTTAGACTGTACCCCAGTCTCGGCTCTGTCCTCTGGTTTAGAAGCGCAACTTGGTTAAACGGAATGCTAGACTCGGGGCTAAACTAAAACTAGATGACTTTTCAGCTTATCCACCCCCTGACCCCTGCAGCCAACTGTCCCAAATTGCACACGGGCTCCTGGATTAACCACTAGGTAGGGTGTAGCCCGCCGAGACTGTACTAATCTGTAGGGAAACTGTCCCCCTCCAGCGTATCGATTCCCAAGTAACGTGACTGCATTACCTTTCGCACATCACGGGTTAATTTTGAATGCTAATCCGGGACCACAGATACGAACCAACAGGTGTTAATCAATTGCACCGACATAAGTATCAGTTATCGATACGGCGCCCGCAGCTCCTTTATCAGAAGTTTGGGGGGGTGCCCCAGTATGGAAAATACCAATAGCATAAAATAAAAGACGGGGAAGGAGAAGCTAAGAATTCAGAATTGTCCTTGTTGATTTCGTCTCGTTTTTTGTTTGTTTTTTGGTGCAGTGCGTAACCAGCGGGGGGGGGGGGTGGGGTGGGGGGGGGGGGGGCAGGGGCCAGGGGGCGCAAGCCCCCCCTAACAGAACACCCTTGCCCCCCTTCAGCCCCAGCAATGAACTACTGACTTTCTTGTACAGTGTCTATGGAAGAAGGACCCAAATTTGCCCCCTCAAAAAAAGCCTTGGCAACTCCCTTCAGCCCCCCCCCCCCCCTTTTGCAAGGTCTGGTTACCGCACTGGTTGGTTGTAGTATTTCCTTATTGAGGATGGCTGATTCATTCTAAAATAAATAGGGCCTACGCAGCATCTGGCAGGTGTCACACATCACAGACTCTCCATTTATTTACCAAGCCCAGCTGTGGTGTCCATTCCCTTCCAGAAAACTGAATTATTTCCCCAAGCGCTATACAGCTGGCTGACGAAATCTTTCCCCAATCTCAATGTTAATGTTACAGCTCCGGGTCCCTCCACCTGACCCGTAACATCCTTTTTTTTTTTTTTTTTTTGGGGCAAGATTCCCCACAAAAGGGGGAAATTTAAAAATTGTAATGTTCAAATGGGGTCGCTAGTAAATTATCATACTTTGTATTTGTTCTAAAACGTAAAAGGGCATCCAACATATACACCGCCATTTTTCTTTGATTTCCAGTCTGTTTCTTCCCGAATCACTTTTCATGGAACATGATGTTCTGCTGTACGTTTTTGCTTTTATTTTGTGATTCTTTCATTTTTACTATTTTTAAAATAAGAGAAACTTGGAACTCCCTATCCAAAATACGAAATTATGCCAAGCATTTGCAGCGCCTAGGAGCTGCGTGTTTTAAAAATGATAATGATACTCTAATCAGATAAACAACGTCCTCACCTGTTTGTGAGGGGAGGCATCTGACCCAAGAGAAAGACCTGTCCCTCCGTACCCCCAAACCACAGGCCCGACGCAGGGGGGGGGGGCGGTGTGTCCACTGTTCCTGCTTGATTATTTTAAATAAAAGATCCATATTAATATAGATTCTGACTAGAAACTCCACTTTTGGTGTGAGTATGTTCACAAAGTTAAAAAGGAGCATTTTAGATCAACTTTTACCACAAGTCACTTTTTCTAAGAAAGCCCTGCAACCCCCCAAAAAAATCATGCGTATGGCCCTGCTTCCATGTTTCATTGTAATGGATGCCTGCGGGAAATCGCTCCTAATCAAAAACATTACGTTAACATACTCTTCAATTGCCAAGAGTGAGGACAAGAGATATGTTCTCTCCGGACACTTTTGCACACATTATCCTAGAAGTCCTCATAGCTCTTTATTTCTCTATTACCTTTTCTTCTTTTTCTTTTTATCATTTTTTCCTTCTCCCTTCCCTAGGCCCATGCGCGAGAAAGCGGAGCCTTGGTTTATCTCCCGCACCCGATCCCACAAAAGGGGAAGGCGAAACGGTCCGATTTCCGGATTTTTTGATAAAGGTTACAGATTTTGTAGAAAATTCGAAAAAAGTGGACTTGTGGTATCATGAGTTCAAAAAGTCCCCGCGGGTTAGATCGACGTTAACGGGAATATGTGCACGATTTCTTTCCCAAAAGGTCAACACTTTTCAAGTCCCGACCCCAGAATCCTGTGTATAGGACCTACTTCCCTTTTCCTTAAAACATCTTCCTAATCCATCCTTTCCTTAGCTGTTTGTAGTCAGGATTATTGGCTTGGTCAGCCCGCTTCGCCTGGTACAAGCGTCGGCCTCAGTGGAAATTCTCCCTTCCCCCTCCCGGTGTCAGGCAATTTTCTAATGGTACTTTACCGAAAATAGTACCAACTAGTCATCTCCACATGTGTGGACCTTCGCCTATGTGTGACCTTTGACCGACACGACTTGTTTTGTGCCCAGGTCAGTAAAGTTCTAACGTACATTGACCTCTAGATGACCTTTGACCTTTTGGTCCCTCTCTAAACCCTAATATCAACCGTCTACGGTTCTCTCCCCTACCTTCAAATGCTAAATTTTAGTCCATTAGCCACCCCACTGCACTCCCATCTTGGGCAAGCGCCGCGTATGCAAGGCTGTTTAGACACCCCCTTTTCTTATCGTTGTCACATAACACCCCATATTTTTTTAATTTCCCCACAGTCCCCATATGTTGTGAATTTTTAATAACCCTGTCACGACCCCTATTTTGGAAAAAACACCAAAAAGACCTCTTTTTTTTTAGAACAATTTTGCAAAATCACACCCAGAGAACCCCATTTGGGAAAGTTTCATATTTGTCACTCGAAAAACACTTATTTTGGCTTTTTTGGCGATATCTCACCCAGGCCCCTAATCTTTTTTCTTTCACCGAAGCCCTGTGCATGGAAGCACGGAACCTAACACCCATCATCTTTCATATGTGGAGTGCCTCCCCCCCTTTTAGCCCATAACTGTCAAAGGATCACGAAATGCATAGCCGGACAGACAGACAGCCAGATCTGTTTTTAGTAGTCAGAATATCTAAGGATTTTGCGATACGACATGAAATATGTCTTCGGGCAAGGCTTCATTTAAGATGCATGAGGCGGGCATTTGTTGCCAGTTCAAATACAATATAATGAAGATGACATGTCTGTTCTGAAATCGAGTATTGACATTATACAAAGGGGCTGGAGTCGGGAAAGGTGGAAAATAAATGTGATTTGTGATAACCACTCTGGAACATGTCTGCAATGAGGACAAGACTCACCAATCCGGTAATAGTTGTTTGACTGATCACGAGAAGGTAGTGAGCTATACTGTTTCGTACACGTCTGATACTCCTAGTATTGTTTGTGATGTAGAATGTTGTCAAGAAAAATGCTCAAAAACAAATGCATCATCATAAAGTCACAAATAAAACATCAACCGAGAATCGGTACGTGAGAGCCGAGCACCTGCCTGAGCCTCCCCCAAACAATTGCGCGTTGTGCGCCAACCCCCCAGGTGTTTTGTCACCAGCCGCTCAGTTCCCAGGGCCCGTTTTTTAAATCCTGCGCAAAAAATCAGCCGTCGCACTGATGGTCTGGCTAGTGTCTCTTTTCGCACATACGCACGTCGAGAGACAGGGCGAGTAGACCATAACCATGTGTTTTGACTAATTGTTTGTGGCGGAGTACTTCCCCGACCTCGGGGGAGACTTGAGACGTTTTCCCTACAGATTCGTAGGGTCCACGGGATAGGGTTGAAGAGTCTAGTGTAAATCTCAGCGCTTAGTGTTTTCATCACCGTGGCCCCGAGGGGGTCTACACATCTACAGAACACGTCCAGAACACCTACGCCACGTTCTGCAGGTTTTGAAATCTGTTACACTTGAACCCGTTCTGAGCTATTCTGCAAAGTTCTGCAGTGTCCTTCGGACACCGTGACCACATGCAGACACGTCCCGTCGCGTCATATGTTTCACAAATTTGCAGTGTAGAGTTGTCACAGCCAATGAAATATTCTATCATCGCAACTCACCAATTGAGTGCTCCATCCATCCTAGATTTGCCCAGTTAGTGCGGAAACGAATGTATCTCTTATGTTAGATCCCCTTATTAGACTCATATTGAAGTTCAATATAGGTGATTTAGTTTGAATTCCATTTTCGAAAAAAAAACATAATTATTTAATAGAAAGGAAATCCCCGAAAGCACCAGAATAAAAAAAACCCAACTCTACACAATTCTACATACTCAACTTTTGAACTCGGAGCTTATTAGCTTTATTTTTACTGATACAATTCTAAATGCTGTTCAACTACAATTGTCAAATATGGTAAAGCAGGCATAATGGCGAAGATGTTTTGAAGAAATACTGTCTTTTTTGCGGTTCAAAAACGTGAAAATTGTATTTTGTCGCCATACAAAAACCATCTTGCCTTATCTTGGACGTTCTATTTAAAGCCGCCTTTATCCGCTATTGACATTTTGTCGACATGTTTGTTGCTTAGACTGGCTGAAAATGATATGTTATTATTTGTAGAAGAAGACGACGCAAATCAGGACCGGTGATGTTAAAAAAGCCCTGTTTGCGATTCTCCTTTCCCTTTTCTTTTAAATACTTGTTTAATAAGGAAGGACTTTGATGTGTGTCATGGCCTTGCATTATATGGTTTTTTTTCCTGACTTTATTCTATGCAGATAAGATATCAAGGTCATACAGGTCTTAGCCATGACCGCAGTCAATATTTAATACTCCCAATTAAGAGAAACATCTCATCAAAAGGTCATGCTTGTCGACGTGCTCAATTTTTAATTTAAGATAGCCCGAATTGAAAATGGGGGCATCGTTCACCATACTCTATTTGTTGCATTCATCTGCCATCAGAAACAAATTAACGAGCCTAAGTGTTACATAAAGGACATTATACACGACAAAAGCCACAAAAGATCAAAAGGGGTGATGAAATTCAAAATCATTATAAACGATACTAAAATCTTAGTTTGGCTTGCAAATCAGGGGCCTCTAGTCAGGGTGGGAGGGTCATGACCTGAAAATTTTCTTCCAGGCTGGGAATCTGCCCCCCCCCCCTTTTTTTTCTCTCCCTTGCCTTCAAATTCTCCCAAACGTTTCCAAGGGAGTCGAGTCGCCAACTTTGCCTACCCTTAGTTACGCCACTGGTGATCAATTATAGCGAAATGTACGTTGCAATTGACCAACCCAAATACTTACACAAATATACCCGAACGTGTTCCTATCTCTCAAAGGCGTTATGCGAAAATTCCATTGGTCAATTACCGAACTTTATGTGCTTAGAATAATGACAGACCATGGATTGCAAGGAAAAATCAGCGCTGAAACAACCATCGCGAATAAGTGAGAAAATGACAGTTTTACGTTTGCCCTTTCCACACAAAATCATAGAATGGGGTTTTAGTGGTGTGGGCTCCCGGACCATCTTAACTTCCGTTCCTTTATAGAAAGTAATAAGTGGACAAAGAATAAAGGCTAAATTGCAGCGCGAATTTTCTTAGCCAATCCTACAAAACAATTTCAAGTCGACCAAACCAAATTCCGTGTTATTCCTTTGTGGGAACGGCCTAAGTATAGGCCGGATAGAGAAGACAATATTTGTCCACACTAAGGTAAAGGGCACTGAAAACAAAACTGATTTTTCGAGAATGCTTTACTAAAAAAAAATAGTAGGACAATTAGTTGAGCACTTGCTAGCAGTTTCAAGTCTTTGAAACTCGCTCTTCCACCTCTCCAACTTTTGTGAAGGAATAACGAATAACAAACTAGTTAGCAGTTCCCTACTAACTTGAATGTGCAGGTTTTACAAGGTTTTTTTTTGTCTAAATTGTAAGCATTATATGTTTGTATCAGCCTTCAATTAATTCGTAAAGCCTGCCCAACCAATCGGTTTTCTACGAACTGTTTTACGAACGTTTGTGTTTCCCGCCGTTGCAGCTGTGACACTCCATTGTACATTCAGCCCTGTGCTGTTACTGCCGTGGTTGTTTGGGGCTCTCCAAAGTGATTCAAAGTCTCGTAATATTTCTAGGCATGTTAGGTGTAAATAAGAATTCACACAAATATACTGCTGAATGTTACCAATTGGTGGTACTGTGTCTTATCCATTTGGTCGAATCGTGTTCATTTTCAATCGGCATTGTGCCTTGGATCTGAATGCAGAACACCGGGCGGCGGTTAGCATGTTTTGGGTATACGCGTGCCATGCATGCCCGTATAATTACTCACCTCCATGACCGTGCACTCTGTGAATAGATATTAACCCTGCGTGTATGGGACATACCAACATGCCGTAACTCCATGACCGTGGCACACTGACCGTCGGTGTAGGGGCCCCCCCGGGGCGACCGTACACACTCAGTCAGGGGGAATCCAGGATACTGAATACACACTGCCTTGAATACATAGCTCCCACCCATTTGTACATGTTGTAGAGGATTTTTTGCTCCGTGACTGCTTAAATAGTTTAGGACCACAATAAGTTTGTTACATTGGGTATAATTTGTGTGATTCGTTATTTGCATCTAATAAGCCTATATTTCTACGTATTGTGTCACTTTGGATAGCCTGCATGGCCACTGCGTTTGTACCGCATATATTGTAGAGCTATTGTACAACTATAGACGAACTAGTTATAAATTTGTTGACCGGTCGAAGTAAACCAATATTAGTCGGATGAGACATCGTTTTTACGATCCGAAAGCGTTAGTACGGCAGGTTTGAAACGTAACAACCCAACCGTACTAATAATTTTCATTGTAAAGCACGTAGTTTGGCATGCTAACCAATATATAGCCTCGCTTAACATGCCGTACCAATCACTGATTAGTAGAACTAGACATCGTTTTGATAACTTATTTTTTGTGTTTTTTTTTTTTTTTTTTTTTTTTTTTTTTTTTTTTTTAAGAGCGTTTTTTTTTTTATAAAGTGGAAGAGAATTAAATAATGTTTTCAGTGTGACGTGTGCAAGGGAAAACAGAAGTCCAAAAAGATTATCTTGCACAAAGATAATGAGCGCAATGCCCTTACCAAGCTAATCAAGGGAATATTTAACACAAATTAGATGCTTGTATATTGGCCGCC